>JAVJIF010031408.1:0-36015 GCA_038442645.1 Agave tequilana | reverse complement strand
GGTGACAGCCATGGCAAATTCCGGGAGTACACCGCTGGGACAAAGCCTACACCGCTGGGGCAGATGCCGCTACCACGCCTCACAAAAACGAACTATGACAATTGGAGCATTCAGATGCGGGTGTTGCTTGGTGCACAAGACGCGTGGTTAGTAGTTGATAACGGCTACACAGAGCCGGCTACTACTGATAACATGACGCCGAATCAGTTAAAGGCGTTGAAAGAAACACGCACGAAAGACAAGACCGCTCTCTACTTCTTATTCCAAGCGGTAGATGAGTCGGGGTTCGAGAAGATTGCTAGTGCGGCAACTTCGAAGGAGGCATGGGAGATTTTGCAAAAAGTCTTCAAAGGCGCCGACCGTGTTAAACAAGTGCGGCTTCAAACTCTACGAGGTGAATTGGAGGCCATGAAAATGAAGGAGTCAGAAGGAGTATCTGACTACATCACGCGTGTACAAACGGTGGTGAATCAACTCAAACGCAATGGAGAAACCATAACCGATTCAAGGGTCGTGGAGAAGATTCTGCGGTCATTGACCGAGAATTTCGAAAATGTTGTATGCGCAATTGAGGAGTCGAAGAATCTGGAGGAGATGACCATAGATGATCTCGCCGGTTCTCTCGAGGCGCATGAGCAACGGAAGAAGAAGAAACAAGATCTGCTCGAAGAGGCCTTACAATCTAAGGCAACTATCAAGGAGGACAAGACGATGTATGCCCAGCAAAACTGGCGTGGTCGAGGACGCGGCCGTGGAGGTCGTGGTTACGGTAGAGGCTGCGGACGCGGAGACAACTCGAAAGAAAAGGACCAGCCGAGCCAACAAAATTGGCGTGGTCAAGGACGCGATCGTGGTAGAGGCGGCCGGTCAAATCGTCAAAATGTCCAGTGCTACAAATGCGGCAAATATGGACACTACGCAAAAGAGTGCTACTCCAACAAAAAGATAGAAGAAAATGCGAAACTAGTCACGGAAGAGAAGATAAGAGACGATGGTGTTCTCATGATGGCCTATAAAGACATTATTCCTGATAGCGACTCGGTCTGGTATCTCGATACAGGCGCTAGCAATCACATGAGTGGGCACAAACATCTTTATGGAGATCCAAGAGATAGAAGATGGGCACGTGTCATTTGGAGATGCGTCGAAGGTTCAAGTCAAAGGCCGAGAAAAATAACGCTTTTCTCAAAAGGATGGCAAAGAAGGGACATTGAGGATGTCTACTATGTGCCTGACATGAAAAGTAATCTCCTTAGCATGGGCCAACTATTAGAGAAGGGATATTCGATCTTCATGAAAGATCGAATGTTACACTTGAAGGACAAAGGAGGCCGGTTACTTGCACGAGTGGAGATGGCCAAGAATCGGATGTTCAAACTCAACTTGAGAAGTGTGCGAGAAAGGTATTTGCAAGTCAACATGGATGACAAAGTCTCGTTGTGGCACTTGTGGTTCGGACACTTACATTATGGCGGCCTAACAGAATTAGCAAAGAAGCATATGGTCCACGGGTTACCAGATATGGACTACACCAAGAAATTTTGCGAAGGGTGTGTACTTGGCAAGCAAACAAGGAATACTTTCAGAAAAGGGCGGAATATCGTGCAAGGAGTTCTCTCGAGTTGGTACATACCGATATATGTGGCCCGATCACACCTAAGTCATTCAGTGAGAAGAGGTATTATTACCTTTATTGACGACTACACAAGGAAGACTTGGGTTTACTTCATGAAAGAAAAGTCCGAGGCACTCGAGGTGTTCAAGAAATTCAAGATGCAAGTAGAGAAGACAACTGGTCTTTATATCAAGGCCTTACGATCGGATAGAGGCGGAGAGTACATGTCAACTGCTTTCAAAAGCTACTGCGAGGAACAAGGAATCAGAAGATTCTTGACTGCACCATACTCACCTCAGCAAAATGGTGTGGCCGAGAGAGGAAAAACCGGACTATTCTTGATATGGTTCAGTCGATGTTGAAGAGCAAAAACATGCCAAAAGAATTTTGGACAGAAGCGGTGCAATGTGCTGTGTATGTGCAAAATCGGTGCCCACATGCGAAGATGGGAGATCAAACACCCCAGGAAGCTTGGAGCGGACGAAAACCAACCGTATCACATTTGAGAGTATTCGGTAGTGTGGCCTATGCACATGTACCGGATCAAAGAAGAACCAAGCTAGATGACAAGAGTAAGAAGTACGTGTTCATCGGGTATGACGAGAAGACAAAAGCTTTCAAGTTATTCGACCCGATCGAAGAAAAGGTGGTTGTAAGCCGAGATGTGCAAGTGAATGAAGAAAGCGCATGGGATTGGAACAACAAAAAAGAGGTGACGTAGGAGGAAGAAATAGAAGAATCAAACTCTGCACCGATAATCAAACAGACAAGCCCTCCGACATCTGATGATGAAGAAGAACCAAGACAACCGAAGATGCGAAGCTTGCAAGATCTATACGAGACAACAAGCGAAGTACACTTGGTATGTCTTCTAGCGGATGCTGAGAATATCACCTTTGAAGAAGCAGTGAGAGATAAGAAATGGCAAGCTGCGATGGATGAAGAAATAAGTGCTATTGAAAGAAATGAAACTTGGGAGTTGGTGGAGCTGCCGAAAGGACATCAACCCATAGGAGTAAAATAGGTGTATAAGAAAAAGATGAATGCCCAAGGTGAGATAGAAAGATATAAGGCACGTCTAGTAGCAAAAGGCTATAGACAAAAGGCTGGGATTGATTATGATGAAGTCTTTGCTCCAGTCGCGAGGATGGAGACAATTCGGCTTCTTATATCCCAAGCAGCACAATTCAAGTGGCCAATCTATCAGATGGACGTGAAGTCAGCATTTTTAAATGGTGTGCTTGAAGAAGAAGTATATGTGGAGCAACCTCCTGGATACATGAAAGCCGGGAAGGAGAAAAAAGTGTTGAAGTTAAAGAAGGCGCTATATGGGCTGAAGCAAGCGCCGCGAGCATGGAATACCCGAATCGACACCTACCTCAAAGGGAACAGGTTCATGCAATGTCCTCATGAGCATGCATTATATGTGAAGAAGAAAAAAGGTAACTTACTGTTTGTTACTCTTTATGTTGATGATCTCATATTCATGGGGAATAATGAGGAGATGATAAAAGACTTCAAAGAAGCGATGACTCGGGAGTTCGAGATGACAGATTTGGGGCTGATGAAGTATTTTCTTGGTCTTGAGGTTAAGCAAGGAAAATCGGGAATATTTGTGTCCCAAGAGGCGTATGCAAAAGACATTTGAAGAAAAACAAGATGGAAGATTGCAACCCGATAGCAATACCGATGGAACTTGGTGCGAAACTCTCAAAATTTGATGAAGGAGATCGAGTGGATGCAAACAAATACCGGAGCTTAGTTGGGAGCCTACGGTATCTCACATGCACAAGGCCTGACATTGCATATAGTGTCGGGATAGTGAGTCGGTTCATGGAGGAACCGAAATACTCACATTTGAAGGCTATCAAGTGGATTCTTCGATACATTCGAGGAACTGTATCACTCGGGTTATTCTACTCGGAGACACATGAATACAAACTGGTGGGTTACTCCGACAGTGATTGGTGCGGAGATATAGATGATCGGAAAAGCACATCGGGATATGTGTTTTATATGGGAGACACAGCTTTCACATGGGTCTCAAAGAAGCAGCCAATAGTAACCTTATCAACATGCGAAGCAGAATATGTGGCAGCATCATGGTGCGTGTGTCACGCAATCTGGCTGAGAAATTTTCTATGTGAGCTAAAACTCCAGCAAAACGAAGCGACCGAAATACGAGTTGACAACAAATCAGCAATTGAGTTGGCAAAGAATCCGGTGCACCATGAAAGGAGTAAACATATAGATGTTCGTTTCCATTTCATACGGGAACATGTGAAGAAAGGTAAAGTGCGACTGAGTCACGTTGCGAGTCGTGATCAAGTGGCAGATATCTTTACAAAGCCGCTACCAACAGCGCTATTCGAAAATTGCAAGAAGATGATTGGAATGAAGGATGAAAAATTTTGAGTTAAGGGAGGAATTTGTTGAAAGATAAACTCAAACAAAGTCCCTTGGAGTTCCCAATACAATATTAATTAAGGAGATGAGAGGACAAATGCATTATATAGTTTGTAATTACCAAGAGTCATTGTGAGGAAGTTTAAGAGTCATTGTGTGTGGAATTCCAATGTGTGTGGAATCTCAAGAGTCATTAGGAGTCTATAAATAGTGTTGTCATCCTTGAATGAAATGAGTGAGCAAGAGTTTGATAGAAAAGAAATTTTGTGTTCTTGCTCCTTGCTCCTCCTCCTCATATTTCTAGTTCTTCTTGTGCTAACATCATCATCATCAATTAGGAGAAATGAGTCATCATCATCATTAGGAGAAATGAAGAGTCATCATCATCAATTAGGAGAAATGAGTCATCATCATCAATTTAGAGAAATGATGAGTCATCATCTTCAATTAGAAGTTATTTTGCCTATAAAAGGCTAGTGTATCTCCTTATTTTTATCAAGCAAGCAAGCAAGTAAGAAACAAAAGTTGAATAAGATCCATTCTCCACTTAAAATTTTTGATTATAGTAATTAGTCCGTAGACTAGTATACAACACTTGGTATCAGAGTCAATTCAATTTTTTTTCATTTCCTCTTCTCCTCATGACCTCCACCAACAATCTCATCAATCCACAAGTGCCTAAGTTATTGAAAGATAACTATGAGAGTTGGTGAATTCAGATGAAAGCTCTATTTGGTTCTCAAGAGTTGTGGGAGCTAATCTTTGATGGGTTTAAGGAACCCACACCGGAGGTAGAAACCGCCTACACCGTCGAAGAGAAGAAGGCTCTTAAAGAGCAAAAAAAGAAAGATAGCAAGGCTCGTTTTCTACTCTATCAAGGGTGGACGAGTCTACCTTCGAGAGAGTTGCCGAAGCAACGACGAGCAAGGAAGCATGGGAAATCCTTGCTACCATCTACAAAGGAGTCGAGCGGGTGAAGCGAATTCGCCTTCAAACTTTGAGGGGCGATCTTGAAGCCGCTCAAATGAATGATGAAGAAAAAATCTCCGATTATTATTCACGATTACTTCTAATTGTGAATAAAATGAGGAGAAATGGAGAGAAGATGGAGGACATCCGAGCGATGGAGAAATTGCTGCGATCCCTCACATCAAAGTTCGAGCACGTGGTGGCGGCAATTGAGGAGTCCAAGAATTTGGAGGAGATCTCAATAGAGGAGCTTTTGGCATCCCTCCAAGTTCATGAGCAACGCATGCAAAAGAAGACTGGTTCCATAGTCTTGAAACAAGCATTAGAGTCAAAGCTGACTCTAAATGATCGTGGCTCACATAGTAGAGGTCGTGGTAGAGGTAGGGGACGTGGTCCCCAACAACGAGCCACTCAAAATCAAGTGGAGTTCCAAAGCTTCAAAGGTCGAGGACGAAGCAATCGGGAAGATTTACATCTGGACGTGGAAACAACAAGAACGTCCAATGCTACAACTGTCAAAAATTTGGACACTATGCCTCGGATTGCTGGCACAGAACTGAAGATCTTACCAATCTTGCCGAAGCAACAAATGACGTGGGTAATAACTCTACTCTTCTTCTTGCTCATGATGATTCAAGTATTCAGAATGATGTTTGGTACCTTGACTCGGGTGCTAGCAACCACATGTGCGGGAAGAAAGAACTATTCATAGAACTCACAGACGGAGTTCATGGAAGTGTGAGCTTGGGAGATTCTTCAAAACTCTCCGTTGAAGGCAGAGGGAAGATCAAAATCTATCAAAAGGATGGTAAGTTTGAGTATATTCCGATGTTTATTATATTCCTAACATGAAAAGTAATATTCTCAGCATCGGTCAATTACTCGAAAAAGGATATAAAGTAGATATGGAGAACAACCATCTTTGGTTGAAAAATGCAAAAGGAGGTCTTATAGCTTGTATTAAGATGACAAGGAACCGCATGTTTCCCTTGCATCTAAACACAAAAGTTGAGAAGTGTTTTCAAGGACTCATGAAGAATGAGTCATGGAGGTGGCATCTTCGCTACGGTCATCTAAATTTCAGCGGCCTGAAGCTACTATCTACAGCCGGCATGGTACGAGGTTTACCAACAATCGATCCACCAAGTCATACTTGTGAAGTTTGCATAATTGGCAAGCAAACACGACTTCCTTTTCCCAATGGAAAGTCGTGGAGAGCGGAGGCACCATTACAACTTGTTCATACTGACATCTGCGGACCGCTAGATCCCGTCTCTTTAGGAGAATAGATATTTTATTACTTTCATTGATGATTTCAGTAGAAAGTTGTGGGTGTACATTCTTAAAGAAAAATCTGCTGCCTTTACTACCTTCAAGAATTTTAAAGCTCTTGTTGAAGCAGAGAGTGGCTATAAGCTAAAAACTCTCCGATCTGATCGAGGTGGTGAGTACACCTCAAATATGTTTCAAGAATATTGCAGGGAGCAAGGCATAAAGAGGCAGTTTACTACTGCCTATACACCACAGCAAAATGGCATCGCAGAAAGAAAGAACCGCACTATTCTTGACATGACAAGAACCATGCTTAAAGAAAAGGGACTGCCGAAGCAGTTTTGGGCGGAAGCTGTGGCATGTTCAACCTACTTGCTCAACCGGTGCCCGACGAAGCAAGTGAAGGGCAAGACGCCTCAAGAAGCATGGAGCGGCTATACGCCTAATGTCGCACACCTACGAATTTTTGGGTGTGTTGCATATGCTCAAGTACCTGAAGTCAAAAGGAAGAAGCTTGACAATCATGGTGAAAAATGCATTTTCATCGGATATAGCGAGGAGTCGAAGGCATACAAGCTTTACAATCCACTAACTAAGAAACTAGTGGTTAGTAGAGATGTTGTCTTCAATGAAGCTGAAGCATGGAGTTGGAGCAATGAAGAGACTGTCAAAGAGCAACCCATGGTGAATGAACCTGACGAGCCCCTACAAGAGGTTCCACCCAACTACACCACCATCTCCTCAACATGCTACACCGTCTCCTGCAAGAGGTTCTCCATCTTCTGGGGAAGGTAGTAGTAGCGAATCCTCCGTGCAACGAGGTCCAATCAAAATGAGAAGCCTCAGGGAGATCTATGAGCAGATAGAAGAAGATGGAGAAACTAATCTCTTTTGTTTATATGCCGATCATGAGCCTCTCACTTTCCAAGAGGCTAAGGAAGAAGATTGTTGGCGATCAGCAATGAAGGAGGAGATGCATGCCATCCAGAAGAACGACACATGGGAGTTGACAACACTTCCACAAAATCACAAGGCGATAGGTGTCAAATGGGTGTACAAGATCAAACGCACAGCAGATGGTGAGGTTGATCGGTACAAGGCGAGGCTTGTGGCGAAAGGCTACAAACAAAAATACGGCATCGACTATGAAGAAGTCTTTGCACCAGTTGCTCGATTAGATACGGTGAGACTATTAATTTCACTTGCAGCTCATCACAGGTGGAAGATATATCATCTAGATGTCAAGTCAGCATTTCTCAATGGTATTCTTGAAGAAGAGGTGTATGTACAACAACCAGAAGGTTTTCTGGTAAAAGGGCAAGAAGACAAAGTATATCACCTTAAGAAAGCCTTGTACGGCTTAAAGCAGGCACCACGGGCATGTAATGCCCGAATTGATGGTTATCTTCATCAAAACGGCTTCACTAAATGTCCTTATGAGCATGCCATCTACATGAAGAGGAACCATCAAGGCGAATTTCTAATAATTTGTCTTTATGTTGATGACTTGTTATACACAGGAAGTTGCGTCGAGATGCTTGTTGAATTCAAGGAGGCAATGTTCAATGAATTTGAGATGACGGACAATGAATTGATGTCTATTTTCTTGGTATCGAAGTGAAGCAACAACAAGATGGGATATTTATATCTCAAAAAAAGTACATGAAGGAGATCTTGGAGAAATTCAAGATGAGTAACTGCAACCCAGTAAACACCGCAATAGCCACAGGAATGAAGCTATCAAGAGAAGGAATTGGAGATTTTGTAGACTCGACTTTTTTAAAAGTCTAGTTGGTAACCTAAGGTACTTAATGATCACAAGGCCTGATATTGTTTACAGAGTCGGACTTGTGAGTCGCTATATAGAGACACCGAAGGAGTCTCATTGGCTAGCTGCAAAGAGAATTCTAAGGTATATCAAAGGCACACTCAACCTTGGTCTATTTTATACTTATGGTGAAACTGTAGAGTTAGTAGGCTATTCAGATAGCGACTGGGGAGGTTACCAAGATGAGAGGAAAAGCACCACTGACTATGTCTTCTATCTTGGGTCAACTGCATTTTCATGGACCTCAAATAAGTAAGGAGTTGTGGCCTTATCTTCATGCGAAGCAGAGTATGTGGCAGCTTCATCAATTGTATGTGAAGCTATTTGGTTGCGGAACATTTTAAAGGAATTGGATCATCCACAAGAAGAAACGACTGTAATATTTGTGGACAACAAATCAGTCATTCAACTTGCAAAGAACCTAGTATATCATGGGAGGAGCAAACATATAGATACATGGTTTCATTTTCTCAGAGGCCATGTAAAGTAGAAAACTGTGGAGCTGGAGTATTGTCATACCATGTAGCAAGTAGCAGATATTTTCACCAAGCCATTGCCAATTGAACCTTTCAGAAGGCTAAAAGAAATGCTCGGTATGAAAACATTTTGATTTGAGGGGGTGTGTTGGAATATCAAAAAAAAATGTCATTTTGACAGTAATTTTGGAAGAAGATGAGATCATAAGGAGAAATGAGTCATCATCATCAATTTAGAGAAATGATGAGTCATCATCTTCAATTAGGAGAAATGAGTCATCATCAATTAGGAGAAATGAAGAGTCATCATCATCAATTAGGAGAAATGAGTCATCATCATCAATTTAGAGAAATGATGAGTCATCATCTTCAATTAGGAGAAATGAGTCATCATCATCAATTTAGAGAAATGATGAGTCATCATCTTCAATTAGAAGTTAATGAGTCATATATGTATTTTGCCTATAAAAGGCTAGTGTATCTCTTTGTTTTTATCAATCAAGCAAGCAAGTAAGCAAGTAAGAAACAAAAGTTGAATAAGATCCATTCTCCACTTAAAATTTTAGATTATAGTATATTAGTCCGTAGACTAGTATACAACATAAATTGCCTCAAGTCACCAGCTGATTTTTTTTTATGTAAATTTTTAAGGAGAAAACAAGATATTCATTTTGTCCTTTCCACAGGTCGAAAATAAAGAAATAGTTGATATATTCAAAATAAATACATGTTTATGTTTAGATTTGTTTCATCTATATCATGATCGGAACAAAAAGAGATGCAAATTATACTATGATTTTAAATCGAAAGAGAGATTTCAAGAAATGACAGATGAGATGAATCACAACAGTCTATCACAAATTTGATATCACAAACTCTATAGTTGCTGGTGGCTGTGTGAGGGAGGTCTTGCAGAAAAATAGCTCAGTAATTATAAACATAATTACCTCTATTTTTAAGTATGAAAGAAAAAAAAAAAACATTAAAAGTGGCCTTTTCGTTCAAAATCCTAGTTATGACATCTCTCCCTCCCTCTTCAATCCTCAGAGCCATACAGGGTAAAAATAGTCAATCAAGTAACTAAACATGATCACATTCAAAACTCTTAACAGAAATTTTTTTCTCTAGATTACATTCTACGATTCTATTAATTAAGTTTATGGGGGCTTCATGGTTATACAAACTGATATTAAAGTTTAAGGTGGATTGAAAAACTAAGACTGAGATAATTGTAACTCACAAGTTATCAGATCCAAATCCAAATCAATTTTGGACTTCTTGCAATGTGCGCATTTTAAATTGGGCTCAATCAATCGCATTTGAGCCTAGGTAGAATGGATAAGTGTTATTAGATTGAAGATTCTAATAGAGTTTTTCTTTCTCATATCACATGAATTCTAAACATATTAGTCACCTCCATCAACTTTGTTGTGCCCATTATTATAAAAGTACAAACTTTAGTCAACAAAAGATGATGCCACTACACATATTGTTGAAGTATTTCACGTAAAATTTTGATTAGCTTTTATGAATTTTGGCTATATGCAATCTAGATGCTTTTATAGCAGGGAGGGACTTTGAACTTTGAATTTTCCACAATTCAATCCTACTTCACCAATAGTTTCAATCTTCACTTTCCACAATTCCACTGTCGAATTTTTCCTCCTCCTTTTTTTGGCCCCCTTTTTTCAGTTGAAAAAAAGATTATAGTAGATAGTCAAATTTGGAGTTTCACAATTCTTACTCGGACCTTTGAGTCAGTGATGTGCTAATGACGATAATTGATCACGGCCGGACTTACCGTAAGGCCGGCCAGGATGATAAGGTCGCAGAGCCTTAACTTCGACCTCAATCTTGACCCTTGGCCTTCATGAAACCAACCCTAACCCTAGCGTTAGGGTTTTTCTCTTTCTTTTCTCTCTCTTTTAAGGGAACGCATCAGATTTAGTGACATGTGGCTATGACTTTAGTGTTGGAAACAATAAAATAATAATAAGCGTTAATAGTCTCTCAACAACAACAAAGCGGGGTAGACATCAAGAAGTTGCTCAAGACCGGCTCGTTCAAGAGAAGGTCTTAGAAGCGGAGGAAATCTGAGCAGTACAGCGTGGCTGGGAGCTCTTCTATGAAGTGAGGACTGAGTTCACAGTAGGCAGATTTGTGGAGTTCTTTCTGGTTAACATGTTTTTGAGAATAATTGAGTTTCTGTGACATGTATCTTGATGTACTTGATAGCGAGAGCATGTGGTCTCCTGTCGTCAATGAGGTGTACTATCGTGTCTTGATCTCTGTTGGTCATCGTTAGGAGCATTTTGATGCTAAGAAGAGGAGGGTATGTTGCGTGCGGTGTTGTTTCATTAATTTCTCTTAATGAAATAGGATGGACGAGTAAAAAAAACAAACTGGGGTAGAAATCTTAAAGGATAGAGGTGAAATGAAGTGGGCTCAAAAGACTAGAGACTGAAGATGTTGTGCTCCGACAACAACCTGAAGAGGAATCCCTGAATCTCCCAAGCACGAAGAACAATTCCCAAAACAGCATAAATATCACAAACCAGAGAAAGAACACGCAAATAACGATCAAACGAGGTTCGGCCTCAATGCCTACGTCCTCGGAGCAATGAAAGAGAGATTTAATTTCTTTTGGAAGATCGATTACAATGAATGCAACACCTCTGAGTATCAAGAGAGCTGCAACTTTTATTGTCTTTTTTTAAACAAACCCTAGAAATCTCATATAAATACAACAGATTTCCAAATCAGCAATCGCAGCCTGCAACTCGCTTGTCGGTCGATCGAGCGGTCGACCGACCCCATCCACCGGTCGACCGGACCGGACGACCGTTCCCAACCGAGAGTTGGGTCACTTCAGTCGGTCGACCGAGCGGTTGACCGAGATCCTTCCTTGTGCATGTTGTGCATGTTGGTCGACCGGGCCGGTCGACCGATCACCTGCTACTATGGGCGGTCGACCGGGCTGGTCCACCGATCTCCTGCTGCTACTGCTGTTACCCTGTTTTGCTGCTGCTGCATCCTTCGTCTTTCTTCGACGACTTCGTCGACGATCCCTCGACGATCCTTGTCGATTTCCACGACAATAACCTCTCTCTTTCTAGCAATTCTCCACCTCGGTGAATATTCTTTCAAATCTGAGCCGAACTGTCCATCGACTCGAGAGCGGCTGCACCAATGTGGTTGCCTACGTACCCTGCACAAAAGATCAAGCCATCCGTAGTTCATCCAAATGAGCTTCAGCAAGCTCAAGCTACCTGAAGGACATGGAGTAAAACTTTGCAATGTGAAAACTTGACTCCCTACACCACCTTAATAAGCATGTGGTGGGATTCTTCGATGTGTGAATCTTCAACAGTTCGATATCACCCTCTTCTAGAATCTCCCGAACGAAATGGTACCTGACGTCGATGTGCTTCGTCCGTGCATGATAGACCTAGTTCCTGGCCAAGTAAATGGCGCTCATACTGTCACAATTAATCTTCAGCAGATTCTGTTCCACGCCCAAGTCATCAAGTAATCCTTGAAGCCAGATTGCCTCCTTCATGGCCTCTGCATGGCCATATACTCAGCCTCTGTGGTCGACAAAGCGACGGTAGACTGTAATGTGGAGCGCCAACTCACCGGTGCCTGAGAGAATGTGAAGACATATCCCGTTGTCGACCGGCGCTTGTCAAGGTCACCTGCATAGTCTGAATCAACATACCCTATGCACTCTTGCTTTCCCGTGGAGTCCTTCTCAAATACTAGGCCTACATCAATTGTTCTTTGATGTACCTCAAGATCCACTTCACTGCCTCCCAATGACCCTATTCTGGATCATGCATATATCTGCTCACCATGGAGACGGCCTGTAATAGATCTGGTCTCGTACATACCATAGCGTACATTAGGCTACCGACTGCGCTGGCATATGGAACGTGAGTCATATACTCATGTTCTTGAACACTCTTCGGAGACATCTTAGCAGATGTAGGCTGTCTAAAAATGACTAACAGACCAGCCATTAAGGAAGCAGAGTCTCAAGCTCTAGACGCGAGGAATCGATGCTCGCGTCTCAGCATTAAGACGCGTTGGCTCTACACCCGCGTCTCAACGTTCAGACGCGTCGGCCCGAAGCCCGCGTCTCAGCATCAAGGCGCGTCGGCCCGACGCCCGCGCCTCAGCATCAAGACGTGAAGGCCCGAAGCCCGCGTCTCAAACTTCAAGGCACGTCGGCCCGACGCCCGCGCCTCAGCATCCAGACGTGAAGGCCCGAAGCCCGCGTCTCAAACTTCAAGGCGCGTCGGCCCGACGCCCGCGCCTCAGCATCCAGACGTGAAGGCCCGAAGCCCGCGTCTCAAACTTCAAGGCGCGTTTGGCTCGACGCCCGCGTCTCAAACTTCAAGGCGCGTTTGGCTCAATGCCCACGTCTCAGTTGCAACTGCCCTGATTGCGGGGCCAGTCACCGCGCATGTAGCGGGTAGTGGCCCCTCATTCGGGAGCGTTTTCAGGAGGCACCTTCACCCCCTGAGACCCCTATAAATAGCCTTGTTTGCTATGAGGGGAAGGGGGCGAAGATCGAAGTTTTGAGAAGGGAGAGAGCTTTGAGATAAGATCGAAACTTGGGTCAAGGCATCATCAAAATCGATCGAATCCAGGCAAGAGGATCATCAAGAGGGAAGCACGACTCTTCAGCGAGCTTACTGAGTACTAGCCGCTCTTCGCCTACCTCCTCTTTGAGAGTTTGGTAGACGGAGCTGAGTTACTCTTTCTACCGACCGAAGAGAAGACCCCCGACGGTCCAGGACGGTCATCTGGTCAACGGAGAACAAGATTCACTCTCCATCGCCACACGAAGAACCCAGCTTTAAACAAAGGGAAGATTCAGACATCCTCCCTCCCTTGTAACTGGAAAAGAGGGAAGAGTAGTTCTTTTGGTTGTAATCGTTTCGCTTGAATCAAGAAAATCTTTTACAGCTAAAAACCACTTTCTCCGACCACCAGATTTTCCGGCCCCTACAAGAGATGGCGACTCCGCTGGGGACTACCTTCGTTACTGACGAGCGCACCGTGGTGCAAGATGACGTTCTCCGTAAGGGGAAAATGGTCGAATCCCTCGTCGTCGAGTTCGACCAGGCGAAGTATGAAGAGTT
Organism: Agave tequilana; assembly: GCA_038442645.1. NCBI lineage: Eukaryota > Viridiplantae > Streptophyta > Magnoliopsida > Asparagales > Asparagaceae > Agave > Agave tequilana. The sequence continues at coordinate 22,302 of JAVJIF010031408.1, read as the reverse complement.
TCCTCTCTTCTGGCTCCAAGAGCCCAAAGACCCGCGTCTGCCGCAGGGTCTCAAGTGGACAGCCCCCTGAAGCCCAATCTGAGGCTCTGTCGGGTGCTCCTGCTGCCCACTGTGCCAAGTTTCGTTCACGCGCCGACGCCTCCCAGAAGGCCCGCGTAACCTCAGACACCTCTGCTGCGATCAACCGCGTCGCGCAGAACACACGCGCCAACGCCTCTCTGAAGGCCCGCGTGGTCCCCGGCACATCTACTGGTGCGATCGACCGTGTCGCACAGAACGCCCGCGTCAGCGTCTCTCAGGAGACCCGCGTGGCAAACACCCCTGGTTCTACAAACCAGGAAGTTGTTGGCTTCTCTCTTCCTCCACGGCGCAATCGGAATGCCGAGCGTCGACAGAGAAGACGCGCGCGTCAACACTCGGTCGGAACCGTTGGTTTTCTGACCGGGGTTGAACGCAGCGTACGATCCGATGCCTTGCCCGCACCTCGTCCAGTGCGAGAGGTCCGTGTTTGGCGACCCAAACGCGAGACTCCCCAAGTTGAGCCTTCTGAAGACCAACTTGCCAAACGCCAAAGCGTAGCTTCTGCGTCTTGTCAAACGCAGGAAGCACGCGCCCACAGGCGTGGGGCCCAGCAGCCCACTCTCTCCCAAGTCTCTCTGCTCCAACGCAGCAGACAGCAACGCGAAAGTCGCGTCTCATATCAACAGAGACGCCAGACGCGCGTGACGCAGCCGCGACGCAACAGCCGCGTTTCTGAAACCTGTGTCCAGGCTGAACAGCACATGACTGTCTCCCGTCGTCGACGTTGCGAGACCAGTCTCTTTAATCCCCTCCCACAGATTTGAGGGATTATTTGACAAGGAAAAGGAGTGCCAATCAGACCACTTCTCCATGCTGCTGTCAACAGCTCATCCAGATGCTCTCTGGATGCCATTGCGAGTCAGGCGTGCACAGCCGTCTTTAATTAGACAGCTGACCCTGATTCCCCCGTCAGCCAAAAGAAGACGCTCCCAGGAGGAAAACCTTCTCAGATGTTGAATACCCGGAGCTTACTGCAAACATGACTAGCAGAAGCAAGGGGAAACAACTAATGGACAACTCAGAGGAATCTGACTCTGAGCCAGAGGGGGTGTATCAACACACTCGCACCCGGACAGGGGCCATCCCCCAATTGACTATAATGCCTTAGCCCGCGGCATTAGAATGGGTGGTTCTCACTCCGCTATAGTGGAGTCGCAGGCTTCAAACTCTTCCGTCGAGAAGGAGGCTTCCGCCTACATGGCCGACACTCCTGAGGAGACGACCAGGCGTTTAGAACTGACGCAGAAGCACCGATGGATATAATTGCCTCTCAACAGAGATCCATCGACTCCCTCAAGCATATGCTTGAGAAATTGCTTGAAGAAAGAGCGAGATCTCCTCCTAGAAGGCCGAAGGGGAAAGGGAGAAAGGGAGGAAGCCCACCCTCCGAATCTTCTGACGAGACACGACGATCTACCTCGGATGTGTCCAAGCCCTCGTCGCAGGCAAGAAGCGACCAAGACCAGGAGAAGACTCATGCTAAGAGGGTGAGTCAATTGGAACGACGCCTTGAGGCCCTTGCTGTAGGGGCCGAAAAGTTTGGTGGTCGGAGAAAGTGGTTTTAGCTGTAAAAGATTTCCTTGATTCAAGCGAAACGATTACAACCAAAAGAACTACTCTTCCCTCTTTTCCAGTTACAAGGGAGGGAGGATGTCTGAATCTTCCCTTTGTTTAAAGCTGGGTTCTTCGTGTGGCGATGGAGAGTGAATCTTGTTCTCCGTTGACCAGATGACCGTCCTGGACCGTCGGGGGTCTTCTCTTCGGTCGGTAGAAAGAGTAACTCAGCTCCGTCTACCAAAACTCTCAAAGAGGAGGTAGGCGAAGAGCGGCTAGTACTCAGTAAGCTCGCTGAAGAGTCGTGCTTCCCTCTTGATGATCCTCTTGCCTGGATTGATTTTGATGATGCCTTATCTCAAAGCTCTCTCCCTTCAAAACTCCGATCTTCGCCCAAGCTTCGATCCCCTCTTCATAGCAAACGAGGCTATTTATAGGGGTCTCAGGGGGTGAAGGTGCCTCCTGAAAACGCTCCCGAATGAGGGCCACTACCCGCTACATGCGCGGTGACTGGCCCCGCAATCAGGGCAGTTGCAACTGAGACGCGGGCGTTGGGCCGAACGCTGATAAGAAGGAAAGGGTAGTGTGAAGTATAGCACGAGTATTATGTAAAAATTGATTAGAATCAACCTTGGTGCTTGTTTACTCCACAAATGTATGTAAGATGTTCAATGTACCCTTTCTTATCTCCGCTATAGCATAGGGCTATACCGAGTCGGATCTCAGGGAGAGCTAGCGATAGAAGCTTTCACGATACTAGTGAGAAGAGGAAACGAGAATTCTTCTATGTTTCAAAAGAATAAAGAATCAAAAGAAAAACAAATCAAAGAATTGGTGGCTATGTTCATGGTGGAAATCGGGAGAAATCAAGATTGAGATGGATTTGAACTAACAACTAAAAAGAAAGTAAAATCAAGAAAACTTTTGAATGAAAGAAATCCATGACTAGCTAACCTTAACTACCTTGCTAAACTAACTAAACTCCGTGATAGTGATGCGTGCCTCATGTTGATTCATCGGCATGTATTTGTCTTGCTTGTGGTCTAATTACTTTCCCACTTGGATGATGGGGATTCATTCTTGGACTTGTCTTGTAGCCTCCATAGATGGTCATCGGCTACAAATGGACTTTCACTAATGGAATCAAAAGAGCTACACTCAAGTGATGCAAATGAAAAAACATACAACATTCACTAATGGAAGTAGTGAAGTTATACATCAAATAGCATATTGGTGCTTCCATCTCCATGTTCCATCAAGGCACTAGTTCGAAGACTAGGCTCCAAGTGAGGCACACATGAATCATATGGAGAATTACAACAAAATCTTGCCAAGAAATGAAAAGAAACCCATCGGAGAAGAGAAGACCATACAAATTGCAAGATGAAGTAAAGCAATCACACATGAGCTAGAAGTTAGCAAGGTAGTAGTTAGCTAGTTCATGGAGAAGGAATTAGCTACTACAAGCCATTACAAAAAGAAAAAAAGCATGAATAAATTGCTAGAAATTAACAAAGCAAGTAACAAAGCAAAATAAAAGCAAGTGAAGAAGACAAACTAGAATCAAGCTCAAGTAGATATGTAGAGAATGGATCAATCCTTGTATAGCTCCAAGTTGTCACTCCTTGTTGATACAAGCTCTCTCTCTCATACAAATCTCTCTTGCAATGAAATCTAGGGAAGAGAAAATCATAGAGAGAACTAAAAATCCTAAACAAAAACCTAACAAAATACAAGTTACACTAATCTCTCTCTCTCTTCTCTGATCAGTCTTTTCTCGCAGGTACAAATGAAGTATTTATAGGAGAACTGAGAAGCATCCAGAAGCAAGGTTGTTGCCACAAAATCCGGGGCTCAACGGCCACAAGATTGCCGCGCCCTAGTCGCGCCACGCGGCAAGATCTGGGCCGTTGGTCCAGATCTTTCTGGTACAGGTTGTTGCAAGTTAGTTAGGCCACGTGTATGGTTAGAATCTTGGTTTGTTGCGAGGATCTCTCTGGATCTGATTTTGGATTTGGCTTTATCTTGAATCTTTAATTAATCACCTTAATTATTGCTTAATTAAGGTAATTAATTTGGCTAACTCTCCTTTAAGTGTGTACCTGCAAATATGTAGAGAAGAGGAGTAAAAATCACATATTTATTTGTAATATGCATGGGGATTATGATGTAAAATATGCAATATTGAGTACTAATCACGCGCCTTGAAGTTTGAGACGCGGGCGTCGAGCCAAACGCGCCTTGAAGTTTGAGACGCGGGCTTCAGGCCTTCACGTCTGGATGCTGAGGCGCGGGCGTCGGGCCGACGCGCCTTGATGCTGAGACGCGGGCTTCGGGCCGACGCGTCTGAACGTTGAGACGCGGGTGTAGAGCCAACGCGTCTTAATGCTGAGACGTGAGCATCGATTCCTCGCGTCTAGAGCTTGAGATTCTGCTTCCTTAATGGCTGGTCTGTTAGTCATTTTTAGACAGCCTACAGAACCCCCTCCAAAGTTTCTGATATTCCGCAGTTGAATGGGACGGATTTCGGAATACTTTGGATCTTAGCCGTGTTCGCGTTTATGACTGGACTGTTGATGCTTCGAGTTTGATCTTATCTGGAATTGGTCTTCGTGAGTGTACTGTTGAACTCTTTGAAGCCGTCAGAGTTGATCGTGTTGAGTGTCTAGATACACAGTCTAGACCTCTCCGATTGCTTTTAGTCTGTCACGGGTGCGCTTTTGGCCGGGAGTGGTTGGTTGTCTGTTTGCATCAGTGTACTGTTGAACTGACTTGCAGAAGCAGGAGACTGGACGCAGGTTCCCTTTTGAAAAAGCAGAGACTGCTTTAAAGACGCGACTTCTTAGCGAGACGCGATGTTTGGCCTGTTTGAGGGGACGCGGACTTTGGAGAGACGCATCTCTTGAAATGCAGACGCGATTTTCTGGGTGCATTTATGATGATGCTGACGGGGCATGTCACCGAAGAGCCGCGTACTTTGGGACGCGCCACCTGAGCCATGTCATGATTACGCCGCCAGCTGGCCTGGGGAAACGGCGAGATTTCGCCTTTTGGCGCGCGGATCCCCCGGTTCATTAAATGAACTGCTCCACGTGTCAACTTCTGACTTGTGGCGGGGTCGCGACGCATGATCTTCCCTGTTTAAACAATGATTTGGCTCCACGCGTCAGGCAGCGATTCGCTGCAGCGTTTATTGGGCCAAACGCTGCGTATCTTCGCGAATCTCCGTGCCTATAAAAGGCAACAGTTGGAGAGATGTATCTTCTTCTCCGAACGAACGCATTCTCTGAGAAAAAGAACTTCTAACTATTCATCTCCTCGCTCGGATTTCTTGATCTTCAATGGCTCCCAAGACAAAACCGACTGCATCGACCTCAAGGGCGACCGTCGCCGAGGCTGAGAGAGATGCTTCCTCTGCGCAGGAGGGTGTTTTCCGAGGTAAAATGTACCTTCGGTGTGGGTTCCGCCATTAAAACATGTTCATAGAACCCTAAGGACCTTTAACACAAGATCGTGTTTGATTCTCGGACGCTGTCCTTGAGATGATAACCGGGGCGCGGGCCTGATGATCCGACGCTGGTGAACTCTGCATTCTGGGTCCTTCACTTAGAATATTTCTAATTGTGAAGGTCTCTGGACGCGATTTGTAGAACGCGGATTTGATCCATGCGTTCTGTGCCGCGTTTTGTGTCATCAGGCGCTGGCGTCCGAGTCCAAGCACTTTGAAATTTCACAAGTCTTGGTTGCAGAACGCGGATTTGATCCTTGCGTTCTGTGTCTTCAACCGCCGATTTTGTAGAATCTGGCGTTTGAGTCCAAGTACTTAGAATTTTCATAAGTCTTGGTTTGCAGAACGCAGCTTTGCAGGTCTGGACGCGGATTCGAAAAATTCCTGCGTCCAGTATCTCTTCTGCGTTTTGGTGCAAGTTCGCAGGTCTGGACGCGGATGATAACTCCTGCGTCCAATGTCTCGGCTGCGTTTTGAATTATGAACACTTAGCGTCTTCCCTTATTTTTGGCAAAGTATCTGACCAAGTGTCTTTTTCTTTTGCAGTGCCGCATGTTTCAGGTTCACTTGCCAAGATGCACCATTTTGGCCGCGTGGGTGGTGCCGACCACCGTCTGACTTTTGCACTGCGAAGGACCATACTGTGACTGCTGACAGGTCGCCAGTTCGCAGGGAAATGATTGCCCATGTTAATGAGAGGACTTCTCGGGTGCTCATGACCGATGCGGTCTTCGCAACGGATACCACATCAAGCTGGAGAAGCCTGCTTTTTCTCTTGGAGATCATGTCAGCGACGGTGGCAACCCAATGTATGACGGGAATTACAGGTGGCTCCGTCAGATAGGGGAGAGGAGATACTTCCTTCCAGCCATGGAGAGGATGCTCCCGTTGTCTTATCTCCAACATCTGTCCGTCCTTCGGAAGATGAAGTGGGACGTGTCCCGGGATATCTCTGAGATTACCCTTGGGAATTTCAAATCCCAGAACGTATACCGTCATGATTGCCATGACCGGGCGGTCCTCGGCTTGTTTCCCGGGTCACGCAAGTCTGAGCTTCCAGTCGGAGAGATCCCGCAGCTTGCCACACCTTCCTCAACTCGTTCATAGAAGCAGAGGGTGATTATCCGGCCAAGTTCCATTGCCAGGATGGGTCCACTCCACGGAGAATTCTTGGTGGGGCAGGATGGTGGGTTTCGCCCTCTCCGATCTTGGAGATCTGCTTGAGCACGTGGGATTATACTCAGCAGTCAGGGCCGTACAATGGGGCATCCCAATGAGCTCTCACAACTTCTTCGGGATCTTGGAGCGCTACAACCCTCAGACGGGGACATTCTTTACCCCGGTTGGAGAAATGGGCCTTGCACTGCATGAGTTGCATGAGGTCTCGGGGCTGGTGATGGGGGAGTTCCCTTATGAAGAATATGTCCCGACTGCTAGGGAGCTTGACCTTATAAAGAAGGATTCCCCTGAGGTGTATGAGACCTATTGGGAAGTGATGTGCCACTTCCATATTTGTGGTCAGGTAACCGGTTGGAGGACGCATGGAGTTAGGCATCTATCCTGGGCCAATACTTATTCAGCAATGTCAGCAAGAAGGATCATTCGATAACTCGACTGGCTCCCCTCTCTGAACAGGGGGTTGACGACATGGTTGCACAGGCTTCTGAGGGTTTTTACACCACTGGGTCGAACGAGGACGGCTTCGAACCTGATATGCTTTTCGAAAGCTATCATCATCGGGCCCGGGCTTCTATCTCGAGTCGAGCGTTGTTGGCGGGCTTCTTGATGCTGTGGTTGAAGCGTTGCGTGGTACCTACACGGCCACATGAAGTCATTATTGCCGACGTGGTGTACCCAGCAGTGCTCCTGGCCCATGGCCGTCCTATAGCCCTTCTTCCGGCCGTGGCGGCTGGCATTCAGAGCGGGTTGCGGGCGCTAGCCAAGAGACTATGCGAGGCTCCAAGGACTGTCGACTCTCAAAGCAAGCCGTATGTTGACTCAGAGGGAAACCCGACGGCAAGGCGCCCCAACCCCCGAATGGAGTTGCCTTACACGTATCTCATGGCCTGGTACGTGATGCATTGCCCTTCTCTGATAACAACGGTGCGTGGGAGTACGAGTCCTGTCCCTTTTGTGAGGCGGCTGGAAGACTCGGATTGGAGTGACACCTATATATATTATATTCGGAGACGTCTCTCAAATGCCGCCAATTACCAGCTCAACTGCTGCTTCCCTGGAATTCCTGGTGCATCCTTTGGTGAGCAATTCACTGATTCTATAGGTCGGGATGACCTCACCCAACTGTCTGCGGGAGTCTTCCGGTGGTTGATCAATATACGACCAGGATATGTGCTGTTTCGCCAAGGGACTTCCTGCACTATTGAACCGTATATGCCAAGTCGTTTTGCCCGACAGTTTGGCTATGCTCAGCTTTATGTCGGCAATCCGAATACACAACTTGCCTTCAATGGGAATTTGTGCGAAGGTGCTCGAGCCTGGTATTATAGCGTGGCTGGGGGGACAGAGGCAACTTTCCGTTTGCCCGTCGAGGAGCCGAAGAACCTTACCAGCTTCACTTTCTGCATCTGGTATTCTCGGGTAAACCAGTCACCGGATTTTGCCCCGGGTATACGGGTATTGAGGGCATTAATGCCTATCTCAAAACACAGTCGGAGTCTGGCAAATGCTCGCACATGATCACCCAGTATTTAAAGGTCCAGAAAGAGCTGGAGAGAGCATCTCAGAGAGAAGCCGAGGGAGGCTCAAGAGAGGAGCTCCGAGTAACCCGGAGTAGAACCAAGCTAGGGCCACAGGAGGGGCCTTCTACCGCCAAGGCTCAAGAATTGGTGAGTAAGCGTCGTCGGGGTCCCGCCTCAACTGCTGGTCCTGTTTCGAAGAGGGCTCGGAGGGATTTAGCAACAGAAGTCTCTCCCTCAGAAGGCATTTCTGCTGGAGTTGAGGACTGTCCTGAAGACCTCTTTATCATGGTTGAGGAACCGCCAGAGGATAAAAATCTCCCCGGTTTAATCCGTGCTCCTAGGTCGCACAGAGGGACCTGTAAGATTGCGGGAGAGGGGGAATTGGTTGACAAACCCACTATAGCTGACGAGGAAGTACAGCTCGTGGGAGGGAATGTCCAAATTCTAGGGTTCTCAGCTCGGTCTGAGCCTTCTTCTGCTCGTGAAGGGAGAGACAAGGCACAGCGGTCAGGGCCTCCTAGTGTCTTCATCTCCAGCGCTCGGATAATCGACCCTAGTCCTACCACTGGGGTGATTGGTGGCAAGGCTCCGGTCACCGAGGACCTTTGCGTTGAACTGTCGTCTTCCGCGTCTGATACGGAAAGCGACTTTGAAGATAAAGTCGACTACGGCCATGAACCTGCTTTTCCTGACCCGAGTAAGTTCTCACGCATCTCGGAGGGGAAAATATACGAGGGCGAATCATCGACTGCGTTTACCGCCGGCTATAATCCCTGCTGAATGTACAACTTCCTCGCATGTCGAGGCGATGGAAACAGTGTTGACCCAGCCCAAGGGGATTGAGGCTTCGGTTGGCTGAGATAACCTCGGAGGGGGTAGCTGTTGAAGTTGGGGAGACTCCCATTCTACAGGACTCGACGCCTCTGGACCTCGAACCTAGTAAGGCAGCTCTGACTGAGGGGGCTCAGGTGGGGAGTCTGACGATCGGCACCCTTCCAGAAGGCCACACAGCTCAACCCTCGGTGGAAGTTTCTGAAGAGGTTGTGCTTACAACTCCTTCCTTGGTCGTGGAGGCTCCTGCAGAGGCGGCGCTCCAGGAAGCGCCAGTGGGTAGTCTTGCTCTTGCCACATCGACGGCCGGCACGGCTCTTGTGCGAGAAGACCCGCCCTATATCCCTTATCCCGTGACAGAAAAAGGGTCGGGAAGTTTCTTAGGTGGTGAAGACATGGGGGAGCTGGCACGTCAGATGGTGCAAACAATTCTTCACCTCGATGGGATCATGTATTGATCTCATCTTCCGTGGACACAGCACCTTCCAGTTCGCCCAGAGGCTTCTTGAAAATATGGCCGTGAGCGTCGAATTGGCGGGAGGCCCTTCACTTGCCAGAGCATGCCTGCAGGTGGTAGAGCAACTTGGAGATAACCTGCGGGAGCTAGAATCTTTGGAAGATGCTGGTTCTTCCGGTGAGGCCCAGGCCATCCTGACTAGGCTCCTAGCTGCTCAGGAACGGGAGCGACAGGAGGCGGAGGCGCAGATCACTGCCGAGGTCCGTGACCTTGAATATTCCAAGGCTGAATTTCAAAAATTAGCCGGGGATTCGAGGGAATCTGAGCTCAGTGTGCAGAGCACGGAGCAGGTCATCCTCAGAACTCGGGACATTATCGCCAAGGCGGAAGCTGTTCTTGCGCTAAATGAGGAGAAACTTGTTTCCCTCAAAAAGGAGCTTGAGGAGCAACGGGCTGCTACGGCGCGTGCTGAAGAGAGTCTATCCCTACAATCTTCCAGGGTGGAATCTCTGCGGATGCAGCTGGCTGCCAGAAGTTTCTTATCTGAGGCGGAGCTGCGGGACCGGGCTATCATGGAGGCTGAGAGGACGCGCCAGCATGAGATTCACCGCCTTAGGGAACAAATCCGTTCCTTGGCGAACCAGGACATTTAGCCTTCTTTTCTTCTTCTTTTTTTTTTTGTAAAGAAAAGGGACACTCTATTTATTAAGAGTGTTTGTATCCACTTCTATCATTTCTTGATATAATAGAAGTTTTCTTTAGAGCTTTTGCCCCAATTTCTTTGTCCTGTTGTGGATGAGTCCAACTCTTGATCACTAGTCGTGATTACTGAACTTAGGTAGGACTAAGTTCTTTTAATGAGACGCGGTCTTGGCGAGACGCGGTATTAATCCCACAGGGTGAGACGCGGTCATCAGTCTACCGGAACTTAGATTTCACTAAGTCCTTTTACTGAGACGCGGCGGTGATCACAGAGTAAGACGCGGTCGTCAGTCTACCGGAACTTAGATTTTACTAAGTCCTTTTACTGAGACGCAGCGTCAATCATAAAGTGAGACGCGGTCATCATTTCATAAGAACTTAGATTCTACTAAGTCCTTTTGATGAGACGCGGCGTCAATCACAAATCGGAACGCGGTCTTCTTGATAAGATGCGGCGTCGATCAAAAGATGAGACGCGGCATTGATCCGTAAAGTAAGACGCGGCTGTCAGTCCCTGAGACGCAGCGTCAATCACAAGGTGAGACGCAGCTCTGAATAACGCAAATCTGTCTTGCGCGGATCGGGCAGACGCGAGAGATGCAGCCTTGTCTGCTGAAGGGACGCGGCTTTCCCATCTGCGTCTAATGTGATCTGACTCAAGATTTTAGGAGATCTTTGCTCGTCAGGTCTTCACTGTCGATTGGGATTCTGAGTCATCCGTTGATTCCCAAGGCAGTTATCCACGCGTCAACTCCTTATTGGACTCAGGAATTACTGCCCTTGGACGCAAAACCGATGCGGGCGGTTGAAAACCGGCGCTTGCGACGGTTCCCAAAGCGGCGTTCCACGCGTCAATCCTTCACTGGGCCTTGACAATCGTGCGTGGCGGTTCCAATTAACGCCTCATTAATGGCAGTTATTAGGGCCTGCCTATAAATAGGGTGCGCTCCCCTTCTATAATCCAAGCTTGGATTATTTCTCTTTGGTGGATTGCTCTGAGAAGTCCCACCTTCTTCAGAAAAGAGTTTCTTGATAGGGACTCCGTCTGCATGGACGAAGGTAATTCCGAGGATGAAGATGACCCAGAGCTCTCACGCTTCGGTTTGGTCTCTTCAAGAAGAACCCCCTCTCGGATCATCTTGGACGCCTGCGTTTGGGTGCAGAGAGGCCAACTCTGGCCAGAGGTCTCTGCTGGTATGTCCCCCGATGATGTGTATAGCCTGAACTTCGGCATGATGATCTGAATGAAGTCCCGGTGCATTCCTCCTCTGGAATTTATGCCAGTGACTTCTCTGAATGCAGGCGCTTGACGCTGGCTTTGCCCATTGCGTTTTACTGCCTTGGCGCGTTTCAGACCTGAATCTTGCAACTCCTGTTCACCCAACAGAGAGATGGCAATTTTTGGCGTTCTGAAATTCTCTGCGTCTGGTGCATTAGGCGCGGGTACAAACTGAGGCCGCGTTTGAATCCTATGCGTGGCGCAGTTTGACTTGCGTCTGTTTGACTGTGCGGGTCATTCCCGCGTCTGAAGTCTTGAATGGCTGCCGCGTTCTGTTACTCAGTTTCCGTTATAAAAATGTACTGAGTTCCAGATTTTCTGACTCTCTTGCTTATTCTTTGCAGGTAGGCTTGCTGTCCTTTTTCAGGTTTGCTGGGCCCCAGAAAGAATATACCGGCTGGCGAACTTGCTCCACGTTCGTTTGTGAGAGATTAAATTATGGTCCTCGTCATTTGTGAGAGATTAAATTATATCTCTGACGAGGACCCAACCCTCGCCAAGGTCTCTTCAGATCTGGTGCAAGAGATGGATAGGCCGAGTATCGGCGAGGGTGGTCCGGCGGTTACGGTGGCGGAGAAGATCCTCTTCCTCTCCCAACTCCAGAAGTGACATCGAGGACATTCCGTTGGATGGCCTGCTGGGGAAAGGGATGGTGATGAATGCAGGACTCTCTGCTGCCGCTGGACCGAGTGGAGGGTGGCATCCTTTGTGATGACTCCTAAACTTCCTTTCTCACCCCAAAAGTTACTCCATGTTTGTTGGATGATCTGCTAGGGAAAGAGACGCGCCTGAACGAAGAGTTGCAGGACCTTCTGTTGCCACCGGACCTCAAGAACACCATTGCTCTTGGCCTAGTCAGCTAGGGCGCTTTCGAAGTTGGCGTCATGCATCAAAGTGCAACCGGTTCCAACAGTCGCCACTTCTTCGGACATCATGCACTTAGGATCAGATGCGGCTTCAAGGAGTGAGTACGGCCTCAGAGAGGAGAGGGACTTCTTTGTACTCCTTAATTGTAACACTCAATCTCATTGTATAAGAGAGCGTTTTGTATCACTTTCATGTGTTTGGATATGAATAAAAGTGACACTTTTCTTTTTGCCTCTTTCTGTTGTCTTGAACGTTTTGTTTTAGAAGCAAAAGAATGATTTTGGTGGACCCGCCACTTATAAAAGAAAGTGACAGGTGGAGTGCGTACCCCCAGAGAAAGTAAACTTTTATCAAGGATTTGGGATTAACTTGATTTAAGATCAGCTGGGGATTTTGATAGAAGCATTGTTTATCGGTGTAATGTTAACCAACAATGCTCCCAAATGAATTTGATACTCGGTTGGGGAGAATATCAAATGAAACTAGACTCGTGGGGAATCTAGTAAGATTTTTACCGCTAGAGGTGTGATATTAACTTAACGGTTTAGAAGTAGTCTTGTCAGAAGTGTAATATTAACTTGACAAGGACGTGAGTTAGAGGTGTGATATTAACCTAACTCATCAGCATCTCAGTTTTATTTGGGAAAACTGAGGGTGTCACTGTCATAGGTGTGATGTTTAACTTAACAGTGATAGAAATGCTAGAGGTGTAATGTTGAACTTGGCATTAGTCGTCTCGGCTTAAAGAAGTCAAGGAAAGGTCATAGCCATAGGTGTATTGTTGAACTTAGCAATGACTCGGATGCTAGAAGTGTAGTGTTAACTTGGCATCGTTCATCTCGGCTTGGACAAGGAAGTCGAGGAAAGGTCATAACCATAGGTGTATTGTTGAACTTAGCAATGACTCGGATGCTGGAAGTGTAGTGTTAACTTGGCATCGTTCATCTCAGCTTCGATATGGAAGTCTGAAGAAAGGTGACTGTCAGAGGTGTGATATTAACTTGACAGGCACTCGAAGTACCGCTTAGAGGTGTAATGTTAACTTTAAACAGTAGTTTTGTCAGAGGTGTGATATTAACTTGACAAGAATTTGCTTGCGATAGGAGCAATTTGAGGACCTGTCATTCTATTGATGAGAATTGACAAGTGGAATTTGAGGTGCCAGAGGTATAGTGTTAACTTGGCAAATTTGAGAGTTTGTTACTCTATGCAGAGTTAACAAGCCAGGTTTGTACTCGACAAAGAGTATTCATTACCAGAGGTATAGTGTTAACATGGTAATGATTGCATTTTGTGGTCCTACCATTCTATGGATGAGAATTGGTAAGGGATTTTTGGAGGGAAGAGTGGAATCAAGTCCACTTAGGATTTTTAGCAAACCCTCAGCTATCAACGGATTTGAGGTGCCTTTACCAACTACCGTTTGGGTTGGGCTAGCCATGCTATTCCCCTCAGCATGATGAGTTGTCGAGACTTATGTTGGACTTAAAAGCTAACATTTTCTCTATCCTTAGCCGTCGGAGGCGTCGGATCAAATGGGAACGTGTCCCTTAGGATTTTTAGCAAATCCTCAGCTGTCAACGGGTTTGACATGCCTTTACCAACTACCATTTGAGTTGGGCTAGCCATGCTCTTCCCCTCAGCATGATGAGTTGTCGAAGACTTATGTTGGACTTAAAAGCCAACATTTTCCTCTATCCTTAGCCGTCGGAGGCGTTGGATGTTTCCGATCAGAGGTGTATTTTTAACTTGATCGGTGGAAGAATGCCATCTAGGGATAGTATTTCTTCAGGAATTTGCCATTGATTGGCATCATGAGTGTATCGCCATTTGAGGTTATGAGGCGATACGATCCATTTGAGTAGACTGACTCTACTACAAACGGTCCTTCCCATTTGGGTTGGAATTTTCCTTTCGTCTTGTGCGTCATGACCATGGGTCTTCGGACGGCTAAGACGAGGTCGCCTTTCTTGAAAGTTCGGGATTTGACTTTCTTGTTGAAGGCTCTGGTGATACGAGCTTGGTAAAGCTCGATTTGTTGTTGGGCCTGCAGACGCTTGTCGTCCAAGGCTTCCAATTCTTGGAGTCGCTGTCGATGCTTCTCCTCTGTTGTCATTTCCGCTGTCAAGGCGACGCGAAGAGATGGAATTTGGATTTCCAGTGGAAGGACGGCTTCGCATCTGTACACCAAGGAAAATGGCGTGGCTTTAGTTGGGGTTCGCACAGTCGTGCGATAGGCCCATAAGCATTCGCCCAACTTATCGTCCCAGTCCCGTTGACTTTTCGAGACGAATTTCTTGAGAAGCTTGCCAATAGTCTTATTGAAAGCTTCTGCGAGGCCGTTAGCGGGCGGATAGTATGCCGTTGATGACACACTCTGGATTCTGAACTTGGCGCAGAATCTCTGAAAAGCCTGGCTGATGAACTGGGGTCCATTGTCATGGACAATCCGCCGAGGCACACCGAAGCGGTAAATAACGTGATGTTTCACGAACTTGATCACGTTAGAAGATTTCACCTCTTTCAAAGGGATAGCTTCGGCCCACTTTGAGAAGTAATCGGTTATCGCTAGGATGAACCGATGTCCCTTGATGATGGTGGGCTGATAGGACCAACCACGTCCATCCCCCACATTTCGAACGGCCAGGTAGAGGTCGTAGAGTGGAGGTATCCTGGTGCTTGATGGATGAAATCGCCATGTATTTGACAGGCGTGACATCTTTTGGCATAGGCAACAGCATCGGCAACCATCTTGGGCCAGTAGTAACCCAATCTTTGGAGTCGGTTTGCCAGCTTCGGGCCAGGTTGATGAGCTCCACACGTACCATCGTGGGCTTCTTTCAACACTTCGTGGGCTTCTTTTGATGAGAGGCACTGGAGTAAGATCCCGTCATGCGATCTACGATACAATGTTCGCGAAATCGCATTGTAGTAGAATTTGGAGGCTTTCCTTCGGATGGCAGCCGCCTCCCTGGTGTCTTCGGGCAAGATGCCGTATAAGACAAAATCAATGTAGGGGAATCGCCAGTCTTTAAGCTCTGGATCGGTTGACACTTCAAGTGTTTCCTTACCGCGACGATCTCCCGTTGACCTCTGGTAGTCTCCGAGGGGACTTTTTGGGCAGTATAGGTCGTGGCTATAGACGAATATCTTCTCCATTGCTCCGGCTGGAAGAGCTAAGGAGGCAGCAAGGGATGCAAGTGCATCTGCATGCGCATTTTGCTTGCGCGGTACATGGTCGATGTAGAAGTTTGAAAACCTCTCGGCCATGTGGATTGTCGCGTTGTAGTAGGGTACTAGATCTTCATGCCTGACCTCATACTCTCCGCGAACTGGCTGACGATGAGTTTGGAGTCACCGTACGCCTCGAGATTTTTAACGCCAATCTCATCGGCGAATTGCATCCCAATCAAAAGAGCGTTGTATTCCGCCACATTGTTGGAACAGGGCTCGGTTAACGAGATAGCTCGGGGAATCACGTAATTTTGTGGGGAGACGAGTACCACTCCTACCCCCGCTACTGTGTGTCCCTTAGGGCTTGTTCTTGATGCACCATCGAAGAAAAGTTGCCATACTTGTCCTTCGAACAATGTCTGGGTCAGGCAGGCTTCGGCGACCTCGTCTGGGAGATCCTCGTAGAGTTTGGCTGCCCTGGGATCTGGGTGTTCAGCTAAGAAGTCCGCCACCGCTTGTCCCTTAATAGCCTTTTGTGGCAGAAAATGCATCTCATATTGTGATAGCAATATGGCCCATTTTGCCAGCCGGCCATTTAGTGAAGAAGGCTTTGTCATAAGTAACCTCAGGGGGTTGACTTTGGATATGACATTTATGGTTTGGCCCACCAGATAGTGTCGCATTTTCTGAATAGCGAACACCAGTGCCAAACATTCCTTCTCGATCGGGTTGTACCGATGTTCGGCTCCGATCATCGTTCTACTTAGGTAGTAGATTGCTTGTTCTCGCCCCTGGTCATCATTCTGAGCTAGTAGAGCTCCCAAGAATGATCCATTGATCGGATGTACACCAGGAAAGGCTTTCGGATACCGGAGCCGCCAGGACTGGTGGTTGGGTGAGGTAGTGCTTGATCTCCTCAAATGCTTGCTGGCAAGCGTCGTCCCAAATGAACGAAACGCCCTTCTTCATCAGCTTAGCGAAGGGTTGGCATCTCCCGGAGAGATTTGAAATGAATCTGCGGATGTATGCCAATCGTCCTTGTAATCCTCTGAGCTCCTTGAGGCTTCTGGGGGGTTGCATCTCTTGGATAGCACGGACTTTCTCCGGATCCAAATGGATTCCTGTGGAAGTCACAACAAACCCTAGGAATTTGCCACTGGCTACCCCCAGGAAGGACTTGGTGGGGTTCATCTTCAATTGATGAGCCCGCATGATGTCGAAGACCACCCTCAGGTCTGCTATGTGATCACCTTTAGTGCGGCTTTTCACCGCGATGTCGTCGACATAACATTCCACCGTTTTGCGTATCTGCCGATGGAAAATGGCATTCATGGCCCTTTGGTAGGTTGCCCCCGCATTTTTCAGACCGAAGGGCATGACGGTGTAGCAATATACCCCTAGAGGTGTCCTGAAGGAGGTGTGCTTTTCGTCATCGGGATACATCTTGATTTGATTATATCCTGAGAACCCGTCCATAAAGGACATTCGCTCGAATCCACAAGTATTGTCAATCATGACATCTGTGATTGGCAATGGGAATTCGTCTTTGGGGCAGGCCTCGTTTAGATCACGGAAGTCGATGCAGATCCGGATCTTCCCGTTCTTCTTGGCGACGGGGACGATATTGGCTACCCAATCGGGATGCTGTTCCTCCCTGATAAAGCCGGAGTCAATAAGCTTCCTGACTTCTGATTGGATTGCCTCCATTATCTCCGGACGGAACCGTCGCTGCTGTTGTTTAACAGGCTTCATGTCCGGATTGATGTTGAGGCGATGCATAGCCACTTGAGGATCAAGTCCAGGCATGTCCTCATAATTCCAGGCGAAGACATCTATATACTCTTGTACAAGAGATATTAAATCCTTCTTCTCTGGAGGCGACAGGCCGTCACTTATGAAGATGGGTTTAGGATTGTCTTCATCTCCTAGGTTGACTTGAACGACCTCGTCTTCTGTGGGTGGCTCACGCTGTTCAAAGCGGATATCCCAAAGAGCATTCAAATGTTTGATCCAAGGATCTGTATCGGATTGGATCATTTCTTCATCTTCATCCTCCAGATGGCTTGTCGAAACCATGTTTACTGAAAGCCCTTTGAAGATGTTGCCGACACTGACATCTGATTCCCATGACGACGTGTCTGATGAGCAGTCATGACTTGACAGTCTCTCCGAATCAGAGGCTGATGGCACTGGAGTTGATATATAGCCCAACCCCCGGCGCGTCTGATGATAGTAATCAGGGGTTTTTCCTTTCGGTACAAAGGATCGAAGCAGTGTTCTTCTTCCTTTTCCGAAGTTCAATCCTGGCCTGTTGGTTAGATCATACCCCATGCGCTTCATCATCTTGAGCGTTCTTGGTTCATAATGATCGAACTGAGGGGATTCATCCTCACCTTCCGATTCTTCGTGGGGCATTGGTTCAGCTGCGATTTGCCCAAAAAGTATTGGTCTTTGGCCTTTTCGTCTGGCTGGAACCATGAATACAGACTCTTGCGCGTCTCCATTATCCTGGTACGTCCCGAAGGATGATTTTATTGGTACATGCAATGATGTCAAAGCATCCATTGCCGACCAGACATCCTCATCTACGTCGGTACTAGTATCCGACGGTATTGAATCAGACTCACACGCAGGGAAATACGCGAAATCTAAATCTTCATTAATATACCAACCGCCTGTATCGTCGGTGGTATCAACATCGAGCTTATTAGTGCTCTTTACAATGGGCTCCAACTCCCACAGGCACTCTTCTTTCTCAGGCTCAATGTCAGCTTCATTACCAGAGTCTGGCTCCTCTGGTTGTGGGGTTTCATTAGTCTCCTCCGGATCCTGATATAAGAGGGAGTCCGTGAAATAATTTTCAACCCCTTTAAACGGATGCCTTTCGGCAATCAGCGTTCGGACCTGTCCACTCTCGTCAATGTATTTCATGACTTGGTGGAGAGTAGAGGGAACGATGGAATTGCGGTGAATCCATGGTCGTCCCAGCAACAGGTTGTAGGAGGTGTCCGCGTCAATGACGTAACACGTCACTTCCGACTTGAGGCTCCCGATCTGGCATTTGAGCTTGATCTTCCCCATCGGGCGGGAGCTGTTGGCATTGAACCCGTAAATAGTCATCTGGGTAGGGCTCAGACGATGGGTAGGAATGCCTAGAAATTGCATAACCCGGCGAGGTATGATACTCAGCGCGGACCCTGGGTCTACCTGGATGCGGTTCACCTCGGATGACCCAATATACCCTGTGAAGTATAGGGGTCGGTCATGCTTCCCTTTAACCTGCATGTCATCTGTTGTGAAGGTGATGCAGGGAGCATTTGGGGAGGCGTGGAGGCAATCCTCTACATCTTCCTCCCTTGGCACACGAGTCATGAAGACCTCAGCATTGGCCAAAGCTTCTTGTAGAGCCTCTCTGGTTGACTTTGATAGCCTCAGGAGCTCATACAAGGTAATGCGTGCCGGGATGTTGGCTAGTTGAGCCAAGACGTCGAAGCGGTAAGGTGTCGAGGATCCTTCCGTTACACCTTTCGCAAGAACTCGAGAAAACTGAGTTTCTTTCTGTTTCTCCCCAGGCTGTTTAGAGGAGGGCTTGGCTGGTTCCACGGCTGGTTGCGGAGAAGCCGCTGCTGTCTCGCCGTACTGCTTCAAGTATGCCTGTCCTGAACGGGTCCCCGCCGTAGGTTGGCTGGGCTCTGCGGCCAGGACTATTGTTTCCTCTTCTGAGTCAGTCAGCGAGGGAACATCAGTGTCCGCTTCTCGAGAGGAGGCGCATATCACATGGCAAGATGAAGCCTTCCCTTTGCCTTTGGACTTCCTGTTGGTCACAGTCGTCCATTGTTGCTCGTCGACGAGGTCAGGGTGGACCCACATGATTTCCCCTCGAGGTGTAGGGACGGGTACCAAGCCTTTCTCCTGCTGCTGATGAGGGTCTGTGTTGACCACCCTCAGTTCTCCTTTCGGGACAGAGATCACCCCCACGGGTGTCGGGGGTCGTGTCCCAAACTGGAGAATCGACGTCATGTTGGCCGTCATCTTCTTCTGCTCCGGTCGGAGTTTTAATACCTCCGCGTCAATCAGAGCTTGAAGGATGTCCTTAAAGACGTAGCAGCTTTTGGTAGGATGACCGAGCATCCTGTGGTATAAGCAGTAGGTGGGATTGTCGGTCTTGCCGACTTCCTCCGGGCGCCTAATTTCAGGGAGCTTCAGTCGATTGCTCTTGTTGAGTAGCTTGAAGAGCGAATCGACGTGTTCCTCCTTGAAGGAATACTGCTTGTTGGGGCGTGGCTGGCTTGAAGAGCCACTTGCCCTGCCTGTTTGAGGTTTGGTGGGAGATTTGGTCTCCGTCGCCAAATTATCCTTCCGCTTCGTCTGGAGAGAGGTGTCTGGTGCACGCCTTGTCGACCTCTCTGGCCTGGGCTTGCCCTCTTCCGCTCTGACGCGGGCGACAATCTCCTCAGCCTGTTCACCTTGCTGGACTAATTGTTTCCAGGTGCGGCTTTCAGCAACTCCTATTTGAGCAAGGAGTGAGGTTTGGAGATTATGGCGACATGTTTCCACCAGGGTGGCCTGGGTCATGCCGCTTGGACATCGGAGTGCCATGTTCCGAAATCTTTCTACGAAAGACTTGACGGACTCTCCCTTTCGCTGTTTTGTAGCTAAAAGGGTAGGCATTGTGACTTCGGAGTCGTCTTCGAAGAAGCGTGTCAAGAACAGCTTTTCTAGATCCCCCAGTTCTTGATAGAACCCTCCGGGAGCTTCATAACCACTCAAAAGCCAACCCTTTCAGGGTGCCGATGAACAGTCGCGCCAAGATGGCGTCATTATCTACCACGTTCCCGCTCTGGGATTTGAAGTAGTAGATATGCTGGTTAGGTGACCCCTTCCCGTCAAATGCTTGGAGAGTTGGAGCCTTGAACTTAGGAGGGTACGGGACTAAGTCCCACTCGGCCGGATAGGGTCGGACTACTCCCTTCTTGGAGGCCTTTACGGTTGGTAAGGGCCTCGAGGCGCTGCTCCAGTTGACTCATTCTTTTAGCATGAGCCTTTCCCGGGGTCTGGTCACTTCTTGCCTGCGACGAGGGCTTGGACACATCCGAGGTAGATCGTCGTGTCTCGTCAGAAGATTCGGAGGGTGGGCTTCCTCCCTTTCTCCCTTTCCCCTTCGGTCGTCTAGGAGGAGATCTCGCTCTTTCTTCAAGCAATTTCTTAAGCATATGCTTGAGGGAGTCAATGGATCTCTGTTGAGAGGCGATTATATCCATCTGGTGCTTCTGCGTCTGCTCTAAACGCCTGGTCGTCTCCTCAGGAGTGTCGGCCATGTAGGCGGAAGCCTCCTTCTCGACGGAAGAGTTTGAAGCCTGCGACTCCACTATAGCGGAGTGAGAACCACCCATTCTAATGCCGCGGGCTAAGGCA
This sequence comes from Agave tequilana, assembly GCA_038442645.1. Taxonomy (NCBI): domain Eukaryota; kingdom Viridiplantae; phylum Streptophyta; class Magnoliopsida; order Asparagales; family Asparagaceae; genus Agave; species Agave tequilana. The sequence continues at coordinate 1,735 of JAVJIF010031408.1, read as the reverse complement.
TTATAGTCAATTGGGGGAATGGCCCCGTCCGGGTGCGAGTGTGTTGATACACCCCCTCTGGTTCAGAGTCAGATTCCTCTGAGTTGACCATTAGTTTGTTTTCCCTTGCTTCTGCTAGTCATGTTTGCAGTAAGCTCCGGGTATTCAACATCTGAGAAGGTTCTCCTCCTGTGGGAGCGTCTTCTTTTGGCTGACGGGGGAATCAGGGTCAGCTGTCTAATTAAAGACGGCTGTTGCACGCCTGACTCGCAATGGCATCCGGAGAGCATCTGGATGAGCTGTTGACAGCAGCATGGAGAAGTGGTCTGATTGGCACTCCTTTTCCTTGTCAAATAATCCCTCAAATCTGTGGGAGGGGGATTAAAGAGACTGGTCTCGCAACGTGGACGACGGGAGACAGTCATGTGCTGTTCAGCCTGGACACCGGTTTCAGAAACGCGGCTGTTGCGTCGCGGCTGCGTCACGCGCATCTGGCGTCTCTGTTGATATGAGACGCGACTTTCGCGTTGCTGTCTGCTGCGTTGGAGCAGAGAGACTTGGGAGAGAGTGGGCTGCTGGGCCCCACGCCTATGGGCGCGTGCTTCCTGCGTTTGACAAGACGCAGAAGCTTCACTTTGGCGTGTGGCAAGTTGGTCTCCAGAAGGCCCAACTTGGGGAGTCTCGCGTTTGGGTCGCCAAACGCGGATCTCTCGCACTGGACGAGGTGCGGGCAAGGCATCGGATCGTACGCTGCGTTCAACCCCAGTCAGAAAACCAACGGTTCCGACCGAGTGTTGACGCGCGCGTCTTCTCTGTCGACGCTCGGCATTCCGATTGCGCCGTGGAGGAAGAGAGAAGCCAACAACTTCCTGGTTTGTAGAACCAGGGGTGTTTGCCACGCGGGTCTCCTGAGAGACGCTGACGCGGGCGTTCTGTGCGACACGGTCGATCGCACCAGTAGATGTGCCGGGGACCACGCGGGCCTTCAGAGAGGCGTTGGCGCGTGTGTTCTGCGCGACGCGGTTGATCGCAGCAGAGGAGTCTGAGGTTACGCGGGCCTTCTGGGAGGCGTCGGCGCGTGAACCAAACTTGGCACAGTGGGCAGCAGGAGCACCCGACAGAGCCTCAGATTGGGCTTCAGGGGGCTGTCCACTTGAGACCCTGCGGCAGACGCGGGTCTTTGGGCTCTTGGAGCCAGAAGAGAGGAACTCTTCATACTTCGCCTGGTCGAACTCGACGACGAGGGATTCGACCATTTTCCCCTTACGGAGAACGTCATCTTGCACCACAGTGCGCTCGTCAGTAACGAAGAGATTCCCCAGCGGAGTCGCCATCTCTTGTAGGGGCCGGAAAGTTTGGTGGTCGGAGAAAGTGTTTTAGCTGTAAAAGATTTCCTTGATTCAAGCGAAACGATTACAATCAAAAGAACTACTCTTCCCTCTTTTCCAGTTACAAGGGAGGGAGGATGTCTGAATCTTCCCTTTGTTTAAAGCTGGGTTCTTCGTGTGGCGATGGAGAGTGAATCTTGTTCTCCGTTGACCAGATGACCGTCCTGGACCGTCGGGGGTCTTCTCTTCGGTCGGTAGAAAGAGTAACTCAGCTCCGTCTACCAAAACTCTCAAAGAGGAGGTAGGCGAAGAGCGGCTAGTACTCAGTAAGCTCGCTGAAGAGTCGTGCTTCCTCTTGATGATCCTCTTGCCTGGATTGATTTTGATGATGCCTTATCTCAAAGCTCTCTCCCTTCAAAACTCCGATC
>JAVJIF010031407.1:0-159757 GCA_038442645.1 Agave tequilana | reverse complement strand
GATGGAGATGGTTGGGAGAGAGAGAGAAGGTCGGAGTGGCTCGCCGGAGTTGGGAGGGGTCGCCGTCGCTGGGGTTTCTTAGGTGTGGAGAAGATGAAGGGAGAGAGAGGGAATTGATGAGTGTATGAGAGAGGGAAAGAAAGGGTGAGTGAGATTGGGGAGAGAATTGAGAAGCAAAAAGAGAGTGTGTGTGTGAGAATTTTTGTGCTGTCGTTGGCCAGGGAGAAGAAAGAAAAAGGGAAGAAAGAAAAAAGAAAAAAAGAAAAAGAAGGAGGAGAAGAAAAGAAAAGGAAGAATATATTTTGAAGGGGGTTTATGTGGAGGGAAAAAAGGGAGAAAAGAAAAAGAAAAAGAGGAAAAATTAGTGGAGGAGAAAAATAGAAGGAGGGGAAGAAAAAGGAAAAGAAAATGTCCAGTATAAAACTCTGAATCCGGGAAAATATGAAATATCGAAAAGCTGAAAAAATAAAGTAACTCGAAAAGGTCTCGAAAATTTTTAAAAATAGAAAATATTAACTTAAAGTACATGGTGAAATCAGATTTAAGAAATTCAATCCGTTTTCAAATTAAAAATCCTGAAATATACCAACGATACCGGTCGACACTAAAATCGGTCGAATTCAATAAATTCAGAAAATCCCTAAAATTGCATTAAGGTCAAAAATGTGACTCTAAGAAATAGTTTGAAAGTAGATTTTAGAAATTCAACTCTATTTGTAAATTAAAAATCCGAGAGAATCGATTAGCGACACCGACCGACACCGCTGTTTTGAAGATTTTACAGAATAATTCTGAAAAATTTCAGAAAATCATGAAAAATCTAAATATTAAAAAATGATGTTTAAAACTGAAATTAGTCAAATTTGACTGCGAAAGATCAAATCGAGCAATACACTAGGATCAGGTCCTCGGTTCAGACTAGAGCTGGACTCCGAGTCCATGAGTCCGGATCCAATGAAAAACAATCGCATAAATAACCATAATACAAAAACAAATATGCAAAGTAAATTGAAAAATAATATCAAAAAATCTGAATATATATCTAAATACGTACTCCGGGAACAGGGTGTTAGTAAGCTTTCCTGATGCGCCCAGGAAGTTTTCTCCGTTGGGGTGGAGGAATCGGTTGCCTACTTTCCTCCTTCTGATTCCTTGATTTTCGACTCACCTCTTCACGAAGAGACCTGCAGGAAAACTGCTGAGGCTTCTGGTAAGATTATCTTCTCTACCTCAGTATGGTTCGCTTTTTCTTTCATTTATGTGACTAACTTTCATCTTTAATCTCAGATGCAGGTAGGGAAAAGGAAGCCTTTGATCCTCTCTTCACCTATAGAGAGGGAGAGGGAAGGGGACAAGAGTAGGGATGTGGAAATCTTCAAGACATCCGAGGGTGAAGAACCGATTGGTGAACCAGTCACCGAGCATGTCCCTGCTACCCTGTTGAGGCCACTGTTGTTGAGGCTCCTCCAGCTAGCCATGGTGCTAAAACTGAAGCCGTTGTTGCTGAAGCTTTTCCAACTGGATCGGATGTTGAAGTTGCCACTACTGAGGGTACTCTACTAAGAACTGCCCCAGGTGAGATAAACCAGCACTGAGGTTACCACTATCATGACTTCAGTTCCTCCAGGTAATGATCGTAACACTCATTTAGTGATCACCTTTCTTATATTTTTTCTGACATTAACTATTTTATAGAGACCCCTGCATAACTGCTCCGAGTGTTAGGTCATATCTCATGAGGAGGCAGTCGTTCTTCTGGTATTGGATCCCGCGGGGCTAAAAAATTAATATCACAATAAAAACCCATTACCAGACCTTATTGGCTGCTGAATTGCTGTTGACAATCGGGACGGAGTCCGATCCCTTTACAATTGCCGACACCGGAGCAGAGCGAGTACAGAATCTAGTCCACAGTTGAGTCGGGCTCGCTCTCTCCTACTTCTCGAACTCCTACATCAGTTTCCCTGGCAGTAGTCACCAACTTGGACTTTTTGGCAGTAACAACATCTCTGGTGGTCGCTCCTACTGCTCTTGGCATCCACCATGACTACATGCATGGAGACAACTTCTTCCGTGATCACTCTTTCACTGAGTGTAGCTGATTTAGAAAAGGAATTTGTCACAGACTGGGTTGACAGCTTATATAAGAGCTTGGGGCGATGCCTCTCGCTAATATTAAAGGGGTAAGAACTCCATTTGAGTCCTTGAAGCTGATACTTTCTTGAGCTATAAAGAATATCAGGGACGTCGATAAAGTCGATCAGGCCGCATCTATGGGGAAAATGTTCGAGGATCTCGAAAAAGAGGCGAGTGGCATCACCTAAGTTAATCGGATCTCGTTCCACTGATCGAGGAGCTCAATCATCTCTCTGAGCATATGAAGCAAATTTTTGCAGAGATGATAAGAGAGCGGAGGCTGTGTCCCAAGAATTAAAATCCTTGGAGGCTGAAGAGAATCATAATGACAGATGCGATTAAGGCCTTGAATCAGGCGCTTGCTTCTGCTAACGGACCAGATCGAGAGCACACGCCAAATAATTGTGAGGGCAGATATCCTTTTGTCCAAAGCCGAGCTGGTGCGTGAAGCTGAAAACTACCCTGCTGGAGCGGGATGACTGCCAGGAGCATCCAGGTCCAAACAACTGGAAGTGGAGAGAATAGACTGACGTTGGAGCAGTCCAATTCACTTGGCAGAGGTGGCCGTCCTTGGCAAGGAGAGCTAAAACTGCAGGCTTTCCTTAGGGCAAAAGAGAGCAAAAACACAAGTTTTCTACTTTTGAGCTAAACTCAATTCGTATGAGAGACAAACTTGATGTAATACTAGTGTATCTTTTTTTATTTCGCCTTGAATCAATAAAATTCTTCTTGACCAATGACTTGTCTGGTTGTGTTTATCTCTTCTTATCTTCTGCTCATTTTGTTTTGTTTCGTTACCCATAGGTAATTTAAATCTTTCATGGAGGATGATTAATATGCTAGTTCTCGAAAGAACTAAAAATGAAGGCATAATTTCACCAAGTAAAAATCCTGATGGAATTAAGGTTGCAACTGAACCTATTCAAAGGCTGCAACATGATAGGATCATTGTAGAGTAAATCATTAGGAGTTAGATATTAACCTGATAATCAAAATGAATTTACTGGAGATAAAGAGAGTAAATTTGAAATAGGGATTCGTCTGTTTAGAAGTAATATGAACATGACAGGTTAGGAACCACTAGATTTAAGAATTCGTTGTTCAGAGGTAATATGGATATAATAGAGAAAAGAGTCCTCACTGGACTTAAAGGCGGATCTGGGCACCCGTCGGTTCATAGGTGATAAACTGGATATAATCAACTATGAGTCACCAAATCGTAACCTTGTTGTTCAGAGGTGGTGAACTGGACATGACAGCAAAAGGGAGTCCTCGTAAACTAAAGGGGAGAAATCTAGACACTTGTCAGTTTATAAGTGATAAACTGTACATAACTAACTAGGAGTCACCAGACTCGTACCCTGCTATTTAGAGGTGGCGAACTGGACATGATAACAAAAGGGAGTCCTTACTAGACTAAAGGGGCGAAATTTGGGCACCCATCGGTTCAGAGGTGATAAACTGGATATAACCGACTAGAGTCACCAGACTTGTAACTCTGCTATTCAAGAGTGTGGTGAACTGAACATGACAGTAAAAGAGAGTCCTTACAAACTAAAGGGGCGAGATCTGGGCACCTATCGGTTCAAAGGTGATAAAACTGGACATAACCAACTGATTGAGGTTGAACCTGCACACAAATATAGAATTTCAGAACTAAGAATGAAAGGTGCAAGTAACTCAATTCTACCGCGATAGCAAGTAGCAATGCGGATCGTGATCTGCAAGGAGGGAATAGCGATGGAAGCTTTTAAGCAAGTTCTCTTTTAGGCTACAAAGTATGGTTAAAGTTCTTCTTTAGTTCTTTAAAGAAAAAAAAGAAATTTGGTTAAAGTTAAAATAGGAAGAAGATGGGTAGATTAAGAAGATGGAGAAATTAGAAATAATATGTACAAAGAAATCGAAATGAGTGATGAAAAAGTTGGGTGTTGTTGGTGTTGGTGATCTAAACTAAAGAAATAAAAGAAAAGAAAGAAAAGATAAAGAAATACTACCTCCTCGGTTGATGACTTACCTGGAACCCTTGCATGTTCTACCTTATTTCAGAGGCGTTCAATGCTTAAAACATAAGATCGAGCTTAGTCCCCATTCGCATTACATCATCAAGACGAACAAGAAATGAAATGATACAGAATCTTAAGGAGGAGAACATCATCATGTAATATCGTTGGCACTCACACAAACATGACTATACTGATGCTTCTAGATTCACTTAAATGCTCATCATAACCCAAAGAGGAAAAGTAGAAAGAAGAAGAAGGAAAACAAAAGTAAAGACAAACATTAAAAAAATTACTTTTATTGCTTGCAGAAACGATGGAAGAAAGGAGGAGGTACATCGGTGTCACTTCAACATAAGCCTTTCTCTCTTACTTACATGAATCTCAGTCTAAACATATACTTACAAAGAAAGAAAAATTACAAGAAAAGAAAATAAAAACCTACACTAAAAAGAATGAAAATGTGGACTAAATCCTATCTCTGCATGATCGTCCCTTGTACACTCTGAAAATCTCAGTATTTATAGGCAAAACCCAACTAGGAGAGCGAACGAAGATAGGGGGAGCAAACGCTCCCCCTAACTCCCTAACAAAGCCGCGAAAACGCGGCAATTGTCACGTTTTCGCGGCATTCCTGTGCCAGGTGGCCACAGCCGAGTGGTGGGGGTCCCTGATTCGAGAGATTTATTTTATCTTCAGCTGGATTTGCAGTTTAAGTCCAAGCGGGTCAACCGATCTGAGAAGTGAGAGGCAGGCAGGCCCACGAGATAAAGTCTCGCATAAGAAGCCAAAGCTTCTTAGCATCGCAGAAAGCTCCTTCACAGTCTCACTGCGAGCTAACTTACAACTTCGCAGACAGAAATGCTCAGTTAACTCTGCAGAGAGTTAGCTTCGCTCGACGAAGCCCCATGCAGCTGAGCAAAAGGGTAATTGATAAGGTAACTTCGCCACAAAGTTATCCAGCTCCGTTGAAAAGCTTCTTCTAACTTTGTCAGATGCTCCTTCCAGCTCCGCTGTGAGCTCCGACGTGGCAGCTCCGCTGTGGGTCTTCTATGGTCACCTTGACCAATTAAATCTCCAGATGAGATCAAATCCAGATGAGATCAAATCTAATTGAGATCAAATTTGGCAGTTGCTTGCCATAATCTTTTGACTCTCCTAATCAAGTAAGAAGATCAGGAGAAATCTTTCAGTTATTTAGAAAGAATCAAGGGCGCATCCCTCATTTAGCAGAGCGGCTTAAGAGATCAGCACTACTTGCTATTTCTAGCTTCGCAAAAGTTATCTCTAGCCTCGCGGCGAGGCTACTTTCCAGATTAAAACAGATTGACTCAATATATTTTCAGATTTTTAAGGGACAATTATACCCTGCTCTCTCTATAAATATCATACCAAAGGCGTACAGAGGACGGACCGAGACCCCCCCGAAGAGAGAAAAAAGACAGAGATCTACTCTCTGCTTCCAAGAACTCAGAGAATTACTTCTCTAATCAGGGTGCTATACCCTAAGATCTTCCTCCCTTTCCAGGATTCTCCGGGAACCAGGCGAGAAGGAATTCCCAAGCGGAGGCAGCTCGAGAAGTAATAAGAGGGTTCTACTGACCTTATATTCTCTGATTCCCCGAACCAGGGGAGAAGGGAATCCCATCAGGCAGCAGTCCGATTATCTGATCGATCGCATCGTCAAGGGATAAGTGATCGCGCGCTGATCAGATTCCTACCGGCACACTTCCCCAGAAATCTCAGAGGAGATCTACTTGTAATCTTCTTCCTGCAAAGAATTACTTGTAATTTAGCTCCTTGACACTTTTTTGTAAGTTTTCCCCTTTGCAAAATCAATGGAAAACAATGCATAGATGCATGAAAAAGAAGAAAGGGGAGGAAAATATTACCTTTTGGTGGTGGTTCCAGTGATGGTCTGATTGGTCCACGAAATGCAGCCCAATCGACTTTTCGTGGAGTTCGGAGGAACCCACCAGAAATCTCTCTTATATAACCCACTAAAATGATGTATATATGAACGATTTTTTTATAAAAATTTAACCCCATCTAATTTTCAAATTCCATAATTAATTTCGGAGTCAATTTTGTCAACCGCTTTGTCCCAAAATGGAGTGTGAAAAGATAGAATGATTGACTTGGACTTAGGAAGTACGGGAACTAATACCGACTCAGAAAAGTGACTTAAGTCAAGTAAAGGTTCAAGAGTCGAGATTGGTTTAGGAAGTGGGTCCAAATCAAGAAGTTGAAACTCAAGTCCACATTCATTTCCCCACAATGGAATGTGACTTAATATTGGTGATTCAAGTTCAAAAATGACAGGTGTGAGAATCAAAATTGACTCTAAAATATTACTCAAGTCGGGTAACAAAACAGGAGTCAATATTGATTCGAGAATTTGAAACTGGATCACAAATTTGAAATCTAGGTCACATTTCTCATTGAGTTTAATTTCATAAAAATGAGAACTTGCCAATTTGTCAATGGGACTTTCAAAAGTATGAAATTGGTCAAGTTCAATATGATGATCATCAAAGATGGGTGATTCAATTTCATGATGAATTGGCACAGGATCCAATGTTGACTCGGAAAAAAGATTGAAATCAGGTGAAGACACCGGAGTCATTATGAATCAGGAAGTAGAATTGAATCACTAAGTTGAGGTTCATGATCATATTCATTCTCAAGTTCAATTTCAGAAAAGGGATAACTTGCCAAACTGTCAATGTCACTTTCAAAATTTGGAGTTTGGGCAAGTTCAAATGATTGTGCTGAAATGGAACCTTGTTTTCCAAAATAACATGACTCTTCGGCTCTAACAGAATGGTTAGCGACATCAGAACTGGCCATACGGTGAGAACGTAGAGTTTGGACGATCATATCTATGTCATGATTACGAGCGTTTTGAGCCGGAGTCATGGCTTCAAGCATCTTTTTTCATTGATTGGTTCATCGTTTTGTTGCGATTGATCTTGAAAAGATGAAGTGTTATTTGGAATTGGTGGTGAAATTGTGAGTCCATCAGATTTTGTGATTGTTGTTTAGACTCACGCATACTCATTTCTAAAATTGATGGTTTTCTATTTTGGACTGGTGGAACTAAGTATGAATCTTGGAAATATTGTAGACAAGGTGGATAAGGAGGACAAGTTGGTTGAAAATTGAACTCGGGGGAGGTGAATCCCCATTGACTCTGTGAAGAGTTGAAATTATTCTGAAAATTATGGTCATAAGATTGGGGGCATGGGTTATATTGATTCGGATAAGACCAATCCGGTACACTATGTTGGTTAAAGTTATGATATGCCGGGTTGGTAATATCTGAAAAAGATGTTGGTGTGTAATATGGATTACCATTAAAATTAGAAAAATTGTGTTATAAGCCATATCACACAATAAAACACAAACAAAGACAAACAAACAAATAAAAAAATTCTAAACTAAGTTAGGGTAGACCTTTGACCTAGACGACTCCTAACTAGTTAGACTGTCCACAGGAGGTATAATGCAGACTTTGACCACAAGCTAATCAGCCAGGTCAGGGAAAGATTGGTGGGAGGTATCCGCGCAAAAGTGACGGGCCTAATTAAGTCAAACCACTAGCTTTGGGGTTTCGCCCCTCAATCCCTTTCCTTAGACACTGATTTAGTAAGAGTCAAATTCTAACACCTTCCCCCTTAGGATAATCTCCTAATTGAGTCTGAGATGTCCCTAGGGTCAACGTCTACTCAGTTTTAGTTAGGCTTGGGTTAGTGAGTGAGGAGATTGTTTGTGGGCTAAGGGAGGGTAATGACTTCCCTACCTTATCTTGTTTATAGGACAAGCCTTTAAGATTGATTGTGCAAGGTGTGCAGGATAAAGAAAAGAATCATTCAACAAGCAAATAATCACTCAAGAATGTTTCCTAAACTATATGCCATGCAAACGTACCTTTGCTCCAGCACTCTTTAACAGTAATGTAAAATGTAAACGAATTAGACACGTGCCTAAATGCAAAGTCTAAACCGTTTTTTAACATTTAACAAACATCATTTTACTGTTAAGGTTGGAAAGAAAGTACAGTGAGACAAACAAGGAAATTTATAGTTACAGATATCAAACTTTGCAATTCAGCTAACCTGCAGAAAATACAAGTTAGTAGTTCACTCAGATTGCCATAGGAACGTAGCAAATCTGAGGGCTTCTTGGCTCTGCTCTCTTGAGCAGAGTCCAATGCCACTTATATGTCCACTGTAGCAAAAATTTCTTGTTGTTAAATCTATACACCAAAAACCAAGAAGAAGGTTAACAAAAAATGTAAACTTTAATGAGAATTACTTAACGTCATTCCCGGCAACGGCGCCAAAATTTGATTGAGGTTAAACCTGCACACAAATATAGAATTTTAGAACTAAGAATGAAAGGTGCAAATTACTCAATTCTACCGCGATAGCAAGTAGCTATGCGGGTCGTGATTCACAAGGAGGGACTAGCGATGGAAGCTTTTAAGCAAGTTCTCTTTTAGGCTAAAAAGTATGGTTAAAGTTCTTCTTTAGTTCTTTAAAAGAAAAAAATTTGGTTAAGTTAAAATAGGAAGAAGATGGTAGATTAAGAAGATGGAGAAACTAGAAATGATATGTACAAAGAAATCGAAATGATTGATGAAAGAGTTAGGTGTTGTTGGTGTTGGTGATCTAAACTAAAGAAATAAAAGAAAAGAAAGAAAAGATTAAAGAAATACTTACCTCCTCTGGTTGATGACTTACCTGGAACCCTTGCATGTTCTACCTTGCTTCAAAGGCGTTCAACACATAAAACATAAGATCGAGCTCAGTCCCCATTCGCATTACATCATCAAGACGAACAAGAATGAAATGATACGGAATCTCGAGGAGGAGAACATCATCATGTAATATCGTTGGCACTCACACAAACATGACTATATTGATGCTTCTAGATTCACTTGAATGCTCATCATAACCAAAAGAGGAAAAGTAGAAAGAAGAAGAAGAAAATAAAAGTAATGACAAACATAAAAAAATTACCTTTTATTACTTGCAGAAACGATGGAAGAAAGGAGGAGGTACATCGGTGTCACTCTCAACATAAGCCTCTCTCTTACTTACATGAATCTCAGTCTAAACTATACTTACAAAGAAAGAAAAATTACATGAAAAGAAAATAAAAACCTACACTAAAAAGAATGAAAACGTGGACTAAATCCTATCTCTGCATGATCGTCCCTTGTACGCTCTGAAAATCCCAGTATTATAGGCAAAACCCAACATAGGAGAGCGTACGAAGATAGGGGGAGCAAACGCTCCCCTAACTCCCTAATAAAGCCGCGAAAATACGGCAATTGCCGCGTTTTCGCGGCATTCCTATGGCCAGGTGACCATAGCTGAGTGGTGGGGGTCCCTGGTTTCGAGAGATTATTTTATCTTCAGCTGGATTTGCAGTTTAAGTCCGAGATTTTGACGAAATGGCCTTTGATCTTTGGCTTCAACCGATTGATTTGTAGGGATTTGTTCTAATTGGTTTTCGACCGATCTGAACCGACCTGATCTGCCCTGATTTACTGACTTCGAATTAATTCTGATTTAAATCAGAATTGATGGGCTTTTGGGCTCATTTCTTTTCCCTCTCCCTTAATAATGAGCCTGCAAATAAATTAAACAATAATTAAGAAAAAGCAGAGTTTATTCTATAATAAGTATGAGAATATGATAATGAATGTGCAATATTAGCGATCGATCACCAACTAAGAGTCATCAGACTCATAACCCTGTTGTTCAGAGGTGGCGAACTAGACATGATAGCAAAAGAGAGTCCTTACTGGACTAAAGTGGCGAGATCTTGGCACCCGTTGATTTAGAGATGATAAACTGGACATAACCGATTAGGAGCTACCAGACTCCCTGCTGTTCAGAGGCAGCCTACTGGACATGACAGCAAAAGGGAGTTCTTACTAGATTAAAGGGCCGAGATCTGGGCACACGTAAGTTCAGAGGTGATAAACTGGATATAACCGACTAGGAGTCACCAGACTTGTAACCCTACTGTTCAAAGGTGGCGAACTAGACATGACAGCAGAAGAGAGTCTTTACTGGACTAAAGGGGCGAGATCTTAGCACCCATCGATTCAGAGGTAATAAACTGGACATAACTGACTAGGAGTCACCAGACTCGTAACCCTGCTGTTCAAAGGTGGCAAACTGGACATAATAGTGAAAGGGGATAATTTCGCTGGGGAAATAAAATAGAAGCTTCATGGGGAATTTAGCATTCCTTGTGAAGTTCTGAAATAGTTATCAAAGGTAATCATTAACATGACAACTAAGGGAGTCCACTGGGACTGAAAAGGATTCACTGAGTGTAACGCCCCAATCCTGCGGATACGGCGTAGTACATTCGCAGGGCGAAAATACCCTCACGTACTATGCTAAGCCTTAGTAAAAAGAATAAACACAATAATTCTGGCATTAAATAAGTACAAGAATACCTGCAAAAGAGGTCAGTGATCATTATAGATATGAAAACAGAAAAAAATAGAAGTACTAATAAAATAATAAAAAATACCTTTGAATAATAAAGGTGGCGGGTCTCCTAACAGTATCCTAGGAGACACCAAGAACTATGATGCCTCGAATCTCCAACTTGGGCATGCAAATCCAAGATCGTTAGAAAGCGGCCTAGTAAGTGATAAAATGAAGCAAGCAATAATAATATATTATAATAGTAGTACAATCGCAATAATATATAATATATGTTTAACTATCAGTGATACGATATAATTATGACAACGATAGGTATAACTGATACAAATGTTACATTCAAACTATAAAGTAGCAATACCTAGCATGCATGTTATAATGGTGATGCTACTACAATCTTATACAATTATATAACAGGAATATCAATTAATATTATCGGGAAGAGTCTTATATATATCATCAACCTTTATACTATTAGGTTCTTATAATCAATAGGTGTTATACCATTTATATGTTATTATCAATATGTGAAATAAAATACAATATTTAGTGACATATAAATATAATCAACTTGTATATATATATATATATATATATATATATATATATATATATATATATATATAATATATATATATATATATATATATATATATATATATATATATATATATATATATATATATATATATATCTTTTTTTGTTATTTTCTATTTAAAGTTCAACTCTAGTAAAAATGGTATAATGGTATCGTGAATAATATGAATAGTATGAACATGTAACATAATGTACACATAATAAACATACTAATATGAAGAAAACACATGAAATATGGAATACATAGAATGCAGAATATGTGTATATGAATTGGGTGTTTGTGAAGAATATAGAAAGTGTAAAGTATACATGTGACATAATGGTAGAAAAGATAGCAGAAAGTGTAACAAATATAAATGAAAATAATATATATGTATCGAACAAGTCATGTTATTTATATAATAATAACAATCAATACCGCCTGATATTTTAATCAATCTCTTCCAGTGTCCTATACCACTGGCAGTTCATACCAGAGCCCGCACTCCAGTCGAACCCATCCGAACATGACATACAGGTACCATGATTCGAACGAGAGAGTGATCAAATAACAAGCATTCCTGATGTCACTATTGTTTATACTGTTTTATATGTTAATTGGAAACCTAATGGTCGAGGAGTTCTGATCGAGTGAGTGTATCCCGTGCATACCCGGGACCACGCTTTAAACAAACCCTTGGCTGCAAGACCAGGGCTACCCGCTAGGGCAGGAGCAAGAAACAAGTAGCTCAGTGAGCTATATACAATTGGTAGCCAGCACTACCATCCCCTATAGTGAGATAAATATGGATTCATGACATCCACCCGATAAGACCTAATCAACTGTCAAACATCCCCCATCCCCATATTATATTTATTATATTTAAACTGTACAGTGTATCAGGAACTCTTACTTTCAAATTCACTCCTACCATCTCTAATGATGAAGTTGATGACCGAGAAGATGATGAAGATTTATCCCTTCTTGTGAAGAATGTTTGAAGGATGTACAACAAAACCAAATTCAACAATAGAAGAGGATGAAAAGGGAAGGAGGAGGAGAAAATAGTTTGCTACAATTGCTGGAAGCCCGAACATGTCATAGCTGATTGCCCAGATACAAATATCAAACCTTCTAGCTCCAAGAAGCCTAACAAAAAGAAGGCCTTGAAAACTACATGGGATTCAGAGAGTGACTCCTAAGAAGAGGTGGTCACAGCTAATGTGTGTTTCATGACAAATGAGATCACACCCAAGGTAACATCTGGATCTTGTCTTCATGATTGTGAATTATCCATAGATGAATTGGGTGAAACTTTTGAAGAACTTTCCAACAACTATGATTTTCTTAAAAATAAGTATTTGAAAATGAAAAAGAAAAATGAACTTCTTCAAAATAAATTAGTTGTCATCTCTAAAGAATTTTTTTTATCTTCCACTCTTGCGTAGACGGAAAAGAATTTTGATGCACACAAGATCTCTTGCAGAGCTAAATTTTCTATCTTTGATGAAAATGAGATTTTTACTTTGAAAAATAAAATCAACACTTTAAGTAATGTTTTGAAAAAATTGGAATTTGACAAAGATAGATTAGAATCCATGTTTCTGAAGTGACAAACTCATAGAAAACCACACACTCATCATGTTTTGCTCTCACAATCATGTTCACACACAAATTCAATCACATGCTCATTATGCTACTCATGCACATGCTCATCATGCCCACACACATCATGCACTTTTATATACCAAGGTGTATACATGCACCTATTGTGTCCGCCAAGGTCATTTGGCTAAGTTTTGTTATGACAAATTGAATGCCTCAAATAGTCATGTTTGGGGTCAAAAAACTAACATTTAGGACCCAAGAAAATTTGGGCATCAAAATTAACTACTACTTTACATGATATAGGTACACACCAAGGCTCTAAGACGTAGGTAGCGATTGTACTTGATAGAAGTTGCTCAAGGCACATGACTTGGGATATTAACAACTTTGCAACCCTATCAAGGCATCATGAAGGTGACACCGTCACCTTTGAAGATGACTCAAAGGGTAAAATTATTGGTATAGGTAATATCAAGATTGACTCATCTCCTTTGATTGAAGATGTTATTTTAGTAGATGGACTTAAACATAATCTATTAAGCATTAGTCAATTATGTGACAAAGGTTTAAAGATTAATTTGATGACTCTACTTGTGATATTTTAGACAAGAAATCTAATACTTGTGTTCTTTTTTATTTTTGTGAAAACAATGTTTATATGATTGACATGTTAAATTTAAAATGCAATGTCACTTGTTTGAATGCTCTTAAAGAAGATTCTTGATTATGGCATAGGAGACTAGATCATATTCGTTTGACCATCTATCCCAAATTAATTCTAAGGAATCAGTAAAGGTATTCTAGTTTGAAATTTGAAAATAACCGCATTTGTGATGCGTGCCAACTTGAAAAATAAACCAAGTCCTCTTTCAAATCAATCAAGGATATCATGACATTTAAACCTCTAAAATTGATACATATAGTTTGTTTGGTCCAATTAAAACCAAAAGTCTCAGTGATAACCGTTTTATTTTTGTTTTAATTGATGATTTCTCAAGATTTACATGGGTTTTTTTAGAACATAAAAATGAAGCTTTTTCGCATTTTTATATTTTTAAAAAAGGGTGAAAAAGAAAAGAATTTTCTGATTTTACACATAAAGAGTGATAGAGGTGGTGAGTTCATTAACTATTTTTCATCACTTATTGTGAAAAAAATAGAATTAAACATGAATTATCTTATCCTAGAACTCCACAATAAAATAGAGTCATTGAAAAGAAAAAAAATCATACTCTTCAAGAAATGGTTAGGATAATGATTAGTGAATATGGACTCCCTCAATATCTATGGGTCGAGGCTGTAAGCACTTCATGTTACTTTGGGAATCAAATTATTTTTGCAAAAATTTAAATAAAACTCCCTTTGAGATTTACTATTTGAGAAAATCAAATGTTTCCTATTTCAAAGTTTTTGGTTGCAAATATTTTGCTTTAAATACCAAAGGTAACTTAGGTAAATTTGACCCAAAATCTTTTAATGCAAACTTTGTTGGTTATTCTAACGCTAGTAAAGCTTATAGGGTTTTCAATAAGTCAACTTTGACTATTGAAGAATCTATGCATGTAAAGTTTGAGAAATCTAACTCTCTTGTGAAGAACTTTTTAGAGATTGATTTTTTAGGTGAAAACTTTGAAAAGATTTTCATGATAGACTTACCGGCTCAAGAAGAGAATGACAAGAAAAAATGATGACACTAATAGCTAAGATCATAACATTGAAGTGGAATCAACTCAACCACTTTCAAAGGATTGGAGATATGCTACAAATTATCCTAAGGACCTCATCATAGGTGATGTATTCAAAGGGGAACTATTTGCTCCAAACTTCATGATTTATGAGGCCATTTTGTACTCATCTCTCATATTGAGCCCAAAACTATCCTCGAAGCCGAAGGTGACTCATATTGGTTGCTTGCCATGTAAGAAGAGCTTAATCAATTTGAGCAGCAACCAAGTTTGACATCTTGTTCCTAGGCCCTTGATAGATCAACTATTAGTACTAAATAGATTTTTAGGAATAGGTTGGATAAGTGGGAAAAGTTATTAGGAATAAATTTAGGTTAGTGGCCCAAGGTTACACCCAAATCGGAGGAGTTAATTTTGACATTTTTTGCACCCGTAGCACGACTTGAAGCCATATGGATGACACTTGCTTTTGCTTCATTCAAAGATTTTAAACTTTTCAAATGGATGTTAAAAGTGCATTTTTGAATAGTTTCATTGAGGAGGAGGTGTATATTGAATAACCCCCTGGGATTATTGATCCTATACAACTGGAATTTGTTTTTAAACTTGATAAGACTTTATATGGTTTAAAACAAGCTCCAAGAGCTTGGTATAAAAAATTGAGTAACTTTTTTGTTTTAAATAGTTTTATTAAAGACAAAGTTGACACTACTTTATTTACAAAGCATGTAGATAATGATATCTTGATATGTAAATATATGTTAATGATATCATTTTTAGATCTACTAATGAAAAGCTTTGTAAGGATTTTGAATCATGCATGAAGAAAGAGTTTGAAATGAGTATGATGGGAGAGCTCAACAATTTTTTTGGATTCCAAATCAAGCAAAAGGGTGATAGGATCTTCATCAATCAAGCCAAGTATACAAAAGAACTTATCAAAAAATTTAAGCTTGAAAATGTGAAGATTAGCAAGACTCCCACGGCTACCATAACTAAGCTTGACAAGAATGAGTAAGGTAAAAATATTGATATTAAACTATATCATAGTATGATTGGTATTTTGCTTTACTTGACAACAAGTAGGCTGGATATTATATGTAGTGTGTGTGTCTATGTGCTAAATTTCAATCTTGTCCTAAAGAGTCTCACTTGATTGTCGTAAAACGCATTGTTAGATATCTTAAGGACATTATTGGAATGGGTTTGTGGTATCCGAAAATTGGACAATTTGTAATGACAAGTTATTCGGATGTCGACTATGCCGGTTGTAGAATGGATAGGAAGAGCACAAGTGAAACTTGTCAATTTCTTGAAAATTGTCTTATTTCATGCTCTTCCAAGAAACAAAATTCCGTAGCTCTCTCAACCGCCGAGGCGGAGTATGTTGCGGCCGAAGCTTGTTGTGCGCAAGTTCCTTTGGATAAAATATACTCTCCTTATTATGATTTACATTTTGACCATATCAAAATATTTTGTGATAATACTAGTACCATTCATATGACCAAGGATGCAAATCAACAAAGTAAAACCAAGCACATAGAGATAGAGATTAGATATCACTTTTTTAGAGATTATTATGAGAAAAGAGATATTCAGATTGACCATGTCTCTACCGATTTTCAATTAGCGGACATCTTTACTAAACCACTTGATTTTAATAGATTTTCTTTCATTTGTGGTGAATTAAATGTTTGCATTATGGATTCATGACTCTTGTTTATTTTTTTGGTATTCTATATGATTATTTAATATCTATTTGGTATCTTTTAAATATCTATTTGATATTTTACTTTCAATTGCTTACTTTCTATTGGTAAATTTGTTTTTGTATCCTTTTTTGATATATGACAAAAAGGGAGAGAAGATTTTACAAGTTATTTTAAGATTTTATGAGTTATTTTATGAGTTATTGGAGTAGATTTTATAAGTTATTAAGAATTTAATAATGAAGGATTTATGAGATTTAAAAATTTATGATTACTTCTAACTCATGTTTGCATGCTTTGTTAGACTTTATTTTGCATACTTATTATTTTGGTGGTTGGAGGCATGGATGGAGATTGGTTCATTTATGCATAAGTATTCCATAGTTCATTTCCATACCCATATGAAGATGACTTGTTTTGACATTGCTATATCATTAGTCATGTACAATGAAACTTGATAGATAAGCATCACTTAGAGGGAGCTTTTCAAGCTTCCTATATTTGTTTATCCTAAATAACTCATGTGTTTTGTCATCATCAAAAAAGGAAGATTGTTGGCCCAAGGGTACACTCTCTGGTTTTGTTTTGATGGTTACAAATTCTATGAAGTTATTCAGTACTAATCAAGTTTAATTGTTTTGAGTATTTCAAGTTCAAAGAATATTTTGGTGTGTTCTTCCTCAAAAGGAAGGTATTCTTTTCTCAAGATCACTCAAGAAAAGGGTTCAAGTTTAGATGATCACGATTTACATTTGGAGAAGCCCTCTTGAAGACATATAGATCGTATGTAAGAAAATAGAATGTTTAAAGTATAGAATGTAGAATTGATGCTCAAGAAGTCACACACAAAAAAATAAGTTTTCAAAATACAAATTTTCACATCTAGTTTTTCCATTTTGGTATTTACAAGGTTTGATGTTGGTACATGTCCCATATTTTTCAAATTTTTATATCCTATTTCTATCATATATCTCATAGTCTATGTATTGCCAAATCATTTTTCAAACAACAATAAAATATTTGAAATGAGTTTAATTTCAAAAAACTACCTGAACTTATGTTTTAGGCTTGGTCGATCGACCGACCGTCGATCGGACCTCGGGGCCATATGTGGCCTTCAGCCTGTGCATGTCGTGTATGTTTGTTGGGCAACCGACTAGTGGACCGGCAAACCTAGCGGTCGACCGACTGGCACTAGTTTGGTCTTAGTTGAAGATCGGTTGACCGGGCGGTCGACCAACGTCAACGGTTAGTTCAAAAATTTGAACTACTAGTCGACCGGTCGGTCGACCGAAGTTCTGACAGTGTTAAAGTAACGACTAGTTTTAAAATTATGGGATTTTTAGCTTTTTCCCCAATGGATATTTTTTCTCTTTTTGTATCTAATCTCTTTCCTAATGACCTGATAAGCTATTCTAACAGTGTTTATCACTTGTCTATATATATAGTTTACTTGGAGAGGATTATACACAAGAAAATCTTTTGATTTTGGGAAATATTTTGAAAAGTCAAGTTTATTCGAAATAGAAAGTTTTCTAATTTTCTAACTTCAAATGCTCTCATTTTCAAACTAATTTCTACAAGTTTTCAGCTCTTAAATTCATTCATTTCAACTGAATTTTGTCTCTCACAAACTTCTTGAGCTTCACTTCTCATCATATACTATAAGAAGTTGCAAAAGAGAGTGTTTGTGATCATTGTGATCACCAAGAGCTTTTAAATCTCATTAGCTTTGTGCTACATCTTTTGTAGTGGATTGAGAGTTGGAGTTGTGCACTCTGGTCTTGTGTAAACCATTATAGTTTCTTTGTGGAGGCTTTTTTGTGAAAAGATTCTTAGTGGATAGCGAAATCCTTCATGCGGTGAAGGTGGGGACGTAGAGCTTTGTGCTTGTAGTTCGAAACAAATCTTTTGTATTTGTGATTGCTTTCTCTCTTACTCTACTCTATTTGCTATTGCTTACACTTGTGTTTTATATTTTTTTCCACTTGCTAGTCATTGCTAGCATCATTTTTACCTGTCGATTTTCACTCTTTCAATCAAAAAGGCAATTGAGCACCTTAACTCATTGTCTAGAGAAATATAGAGGAGAAGTTCTAGAGCCCTTCATAGAGAATCCAGCTTCACTTCTTGATTTGAGTTGATTGTTAGGTTCGTTAATTTTATAATTGTTACATTTTCGCATTATTGACCATTAGATTAGCACTACACCTATTCACCCCCTCTAGGTGTACTTTTCAGTTGACACTCAAGAGAAATTCTTTGCGCCCAAAGCCCCATTTCCACAACATCTTCGACCCAATAAGAAGAAAAATCACTATGAGGGGAATTTTAAGAGTTTTCAAAAAAGTCCAAATTGACATTCCTTTCTTGGATGCAATCAATCAGATTTTTTTTCTTATGCAAGTTTTTAAAGGACCTTAGTACTATCAAGAGGAAAACTTCTATTCCTCATGAAGCAACATTTGCTGCACAAGCATCATTAATATTGACGGGGCCTCAAACAGTAAAGGGCAAGCATCGGGCTCGTCCTTACCTCCCTGAGAGCTCTATCATCAAACAGTCCTTCATACTCGGCTTCCCTGTCACGAACAATGAGGCAGAGTTTGAAGCTGTCATTGCTGGACTGAGAATGGCGGCGACCCTAAGAATCATTAGGCTCGAGGTTCGTTGTGACTCGACGCTGGTGGTCTACCAAGTCAACGGGAAATATACGACCAAAGACGAATGGATGGAGGCATCGTGCAACTCATCCTCAGCTTGAAGGCTAAGTTCCCCCCGTTGTGACTTCAAGTGAATTTCGAGGTCTGAGAACAATCACGCTGACTCCTTTGCCAACTTAGCATCAGCAACCGAGTATCAATTCAAGTGGAAGATTCCTGTCGAGCACATCCTAACAACAAGCATCCAGCAGCCCGACAGAGAGATCCTCCGCCTGACACCTCACCGGGGTAGAGAGACCCCATTATCGCCTACTAAAGGATGGGATCTTGCCCAACGATAAAGCAGAAGCATAGAAGCTCTAACATATAGCCACCAGGTACGAGTGAAGCTCTTGTACAAGAAATCTTACCCCAAATTACACCCCGACCCATACTTGAGATGCCTCAGACCTGAGGAGATAAGGAGGGTAATGCAAGAAATCCACGATAATGACTATGGAAATCATGCTGGAGGGCGATCCCTCACCAACAAAACCATTAACCAGAGGTACTATTGGCCCAAGATGTTCGATGACGCCAAGGAGCATGTAAGGAAGTGCCCACAATGTCAAAGATTTGCTCCTGCCTTTAAGAGGCCAACCGAAGACCTTCATACTCTTCGGAGCCCCCGGCCCTTCATGTAGTGGGAGCTCGACGGGTGGGCCCTCTCCTACGAGTTCTACCTCAACTCAAGTTTCTCCTGGTTGCCACCGTCTACTTCACCAAGTGGATAGAGGCAGTGTTGCTCTCTGAAGTCATGGGACAACAAATACTGAAGTTCCTTTGGCAAAACATTGTTTGTCGCTTCAGGCTTCCTCGTACCGTCCTCCCTGACAATGGAACCAATTTCGTGAGCAAGAATGGGGCAAACTTCTGCTCCAAGTACAAAATCATCCATCGGTTCTCCACCCCTACTACCCACAAGGCAACGGTCAGGTCGAGATCAGCAATCACACAATTCTCGATAGCCTATGTAAGAGTCTAGGTAAGGAGAAGAGCAAATGGGTGGAAAAGCTACCTGGGGTGCTCTGGGCATATCAGACTACAAAGCGCATCCCGATGGGCAAAATTCCGTTCTCTCTATCATATGGGATGGAGGCCATTATCTCCGTTGACATATGCATGCCAACACTCCGCACAGAAGAGATTGAGTGGGACCAGAATGCTGCTCAGCTATGCCTGGCCCAAGATCAATCGGAGGAAAGACGACAACAAGCATAAATTCGCATTGGCGCCTACCAACAACAGATCCAAGCCTCACACCACAGGAATGTGAAACCTTGCAAGTTTCAAGTCGGTGATTTGGTCCTCAAGCACGTCATCCAGAGTACTCAGGAAAAGATCTCCGGAAGCTCAGACCAAATTGGGAGGGCCCATACATGGTAGTCGCCAGAGGGTGCCAAGGGTCATACATACTGGCTAGCCAAAACGGGAAGACGCTTGACAAGCAATGAAATTCTTTTCATCTGAAATGATACTATGTATGGAACTTAATTACAGTCAATGAAAAGATCCACTATGGATTCGCCTTTCTCAATAAGCATTTCAGTAACGTCCAAGTCGTTCCCTCGATAGCTCCTCCGATGGCCCGTCTCGGGCTCTTACCCTAACACTCAACCCAGAATGGACGCTCTCCTGAAAGACAGAGACGCTCCTAGTGGTCAAACTTGGCCTACAATGGACACTCTCCTGAAAGACAGAGACGCTCTTAATGGTCAAACCCGACTTACAATGGACGCTCTCCTGAAAGATGGAGAGGGTCAAATCTGACCTACAACAGACGCTCTATAGATAGACGGAGATACTCCTAACGATCAAACCTGATTACAATGGGCGCTCTCCTGAAAGATGGAAACGCTCCTAATGGTCAAACTTGACCTACGATGGACACTCTCCTAAAAGAAGAAGACACTCCTAATGGTCAAACTCATCCTACGATGGATACTTGATTGGTCTCTAATATTGCATATTTCATATCACATCTTCACATTTATTTTATATAAAATATTGCTAATAATGGTTTTCTTATATGTTCCTAGGTCCATGGTGTAGAATGAAGAAGAAGCCCAAAATCTCATTTATTTGGTTATTTTGAAGCCTACAAAAATAGCCATTGACTTTGGGAGGAGGATTTGTCAAACCAGGGGGCGAAAAACCAGAAAGCAGCAAGGGGGACACGACACCATACACTGCAGGCAGCGCCGCGCATGCAACGCCAGAAGTGTCGCGAAAATGCGACAAAAGTCGCGTTTCTACGGCTGTACTGGAGTGACTGCGCCAGTACTTCGGATCAGGGATTATCTCCCTGGCACCTTTCCTCCTGGTGCCTATAAAAAGCCCCTTGGTGTTCTTCAAAAAATCAGATCCAGAGTTAGGGTATTGATGTTAGTTTATTTTTAGGAGCTCTTAGTTTGCTTGTGTTTTCTTCTTCTTCTAACTTAGTTTAGCCATTAGAGTGAGAGAGAGAGAGAGAGAGAGATAGTGTGTGTATAAGTTATATTGGAAGGTGACAAACTAATACAAATAATACTTCTCCTTCTTTTTTTCACTTATTGGTGCTTTTACTTGTTTCTATTTCCTTATATTAATGTAACTCTTTTCTCATCTACTCTTCTCTCTTACTTTTATTACTCATGTCTAGATAACTTCTCAATTGCATGGCTAACTAACTACTAACCCACTATCTCTAACAACTTGATTGATAACTCAAATGAGTCAATAGTATCAAATAAGCCTTGTGCAAACAAGAGTTACGACATCTTAAGACGAGGGTTCTAACGCTAACTTTCTTGCAAGTATCACCACTTTCATATTTCATGCTTAATCGATTTTTGATGATTTATAGATTACAGACACTACTTGTTTTCATAAGTTAGAGATTTTTCTATTTCGTCTTTGCCGATATAAATAGTGCACTTGTTTCTTCCCTTATCCTTGCCTTAAATTGGATCTTGATAAAGGAATGTTTAATTTTTGTCGTGTATAGCTAAGTGAAGAAGAACTTTCATTCAATCTCTAACGTGAAGAGTTCTTATGCATAAAGCCTATGCTTGCCTATGATCCATTATGAGGCTACATCTTCGAGAAATTAGAGATTAGTGGGAGCACTTAGTAGAAAGTTAGTCATGCTTTTTCACCCTTAAGAAAACAAATTCACTTTTATAACCATCAAACCAATCCAAGCAATTTTTGAAATAACACTTGTTTTCTTTTTAATTCTTTATTTGAGACAAGGAAAGTTTTCTTTACTTTGAACAAAGAAGCCGCATTAAAGCTTTCATCGCTCTCCCTCCTTTTAGATACGAACCGTATAGCCACTTTGCTATTATGATAGAATCGCAAAAGTAGTAACATTGACCATCACTCTTTTACTTATTCTTGTGCATGCTTTTTGCCGATCAAATTTTGGCGCCGTTGCTAGGGAGGGAACAGTTTTTTTGTTCAAATAATAAAGATTTTTCTTTGTTTTCCTTTTGTGTGCAGGAGAAGTTGCCAAGGAGCTAATATAACGGGAAGCAAGATCGGTGGAGAAAGACGCTGCACGAAGAATTCATTGCCCTCGAAAAAATCATGTAAAAGCGAATTTTTTCGATTGAAGTACTAACAAAAGCTCTTCTGCAGGGTTGCGGAAAATCACACAAAATTGCTTTCTAAAATTTTTAGTTCACTTATATGCTTCACCTTTACACTTGTAATAATTCAATAGAAACTCATTGGCTGTTAAATTGAAATTTGATTAGATTTTTGCATCTAGAGCACGTTTCTATTTCAATTTCTGTTGAAGAGTGCTGGAGAAAGGTAAGTGTGCATTGCATATAGAATAGGACTAACATTATGAGTGATTTATCGCTTTGAGTGTTATCTTGTTGTGAATACGTTGTACACTTGAACAATTAACATTAAGGGCAAAATCCAAATAAACAAGATAAGGTAGGGATTTCATCACATTTCTTAGCCCAAAAACCATCTCCAAGTGCACTCACAATCCCAAGCCTAACTAGAAGTTGATAGATGTTGGCTCTAGGGATATCTAGAACTCACTAAGAGATTAACCGAGGGTGGAGATTGTAATAACTATACTCTGCAAAAATCAGTGTCTAAGGAAAGAGAATTGAGAGGTTAAGCCTTGAAAGCTCTGTGGTTTGTGATTGTAGAATCAAAAAGTTTAGAGATTTACTGTGTAGCTTGTGGCTAACAGGTCGTGTCCACGAGGAGGAATGCGATGAAAGATTTTTGGTGTTTCATTTAATAACAAAGAATTGTGCTCGTTTTTTAATTGAAAAGAGAATGGAAAGAAGGGAGATGATTAAAAGAGAAATTGCAACTTTGGAGAAGGCTTTGGAAAAGGTGAATTTTGTATAATGTTCAAAAAGTGATTTGTTATTTTTTAATGAAGAAGAAAATCTGGGCTCACTATCTCACTACTCAATGACATGTTCTTCAATTGAAAATCTTAATGCCTCAACTTGATCATAGGAAAAACTTAAGATTGATTCTAGAAAATTTTAAGCAAAACACATAAGATGGTTGGAAAGGTTAATTCTTTTTTTTAAGAAATCGTCTTGAGTTGAATGTTAAATCATCAAGAAGTTCAAGTATGAGATAAAAATAAGTTCAAGAGACGTTTTGAAAAGAGATAGAAGTTAAAATCTAAACCCATCCTCATGTGCCTTCAAGAACACTTTCAAGAAGAAAGGCTTAAGTTAGGCATGCAAATGATTATAGGGTCATTTCATCAAAACCATTCGAAAAGAAGAGGGAACAGAGAAAGGAGTAATAGTGAGCCCAGAAAACCGATTTAGCTACTCATGGAAAACAAAGAACGATGCAAGTAATTAAAGTAAGACATACCGTAAAATAAGTAGAAGAAAATGTAGCTTGATTCTTATATTGATGTCACTTCAATCATCAAGTTACAAGCACTCAATTCCTCTCTCTCACAGGTATTTGTACTGAACTACAAATTACAACAAAAATATAACTTTTGTACTATCTAACAAAGAGCCTAAACCCTAAAGTATAAATAAAAATTCTAATCCTAGTCTTCGCTCCCTTCTTCTCTATTGAAACTGGTATTTATAGGAAAAAACCAGAGGGGGGAGATCGTAGAAAGATTGGGGGAGCAAATGCTCCCCAACAAATGCAACCAAGCGCGAAAATGCGGCTAAGGCCGCGTTTTCGCGGCCTTGGTGTGGCCAGTTGGCCACACCCAATTGGATGATTCTCCTGGTTTGGTGATTCGCCTATATCTTTTTCTGGTTTTCTCGTTTCTGCTCCAGGATTTGACGAAACAACCTTTGATTGTTGACTTCACCGCTTGATTTGAGAGGATTCTTTTCAACTAGTTTTTAACCTCTCTGATATGCCAAGATTTGCCCCGATTCCTTGATTTCGAATTTATTCTGAATTAAATCAGAATTTGATGGGCTTTTGGGCTTGTTTTCCTTCCTTTCTTTTAGCAATTGGGCCTACATTTAACAAAGAAGAAGAAGACTTATTAATAGGACTTATTAGCTAAAAAGTATGGTAAGGTGATAATGTATATGCAATATATGTGACTAATCACACCCCCACACTTATCTTTTGCTCGCCCTCGAGTAAAACATTAGACTAATTATAATCAATTATTAGACCACTTTCGCAGGTCACTCGATTGCACTAAGCATGTGTAACAAGCCGTTAAACCTCTAGGTTACCCTTAGAGGACGAGTTCTGTCTCGTGAGGGTTTTCAGTAGATTGCACCAACAAATTCCATAAAAAATGTTAGTATTTTCGAAAAGCATTTATAAAGGAGAAAATATTTGAAGTATATTTGTAAGGTTTTAAGTAATCTATAAGTTATAGGAATATCAAAATTTTCATTTTGAAACTCAGTCTCTATTCAAAAATATGTCATCAATCAAAGTAAGGAGTCAAATTGTACTTCTCATCTAGTCTATTAATTTACCCTGAGTCGTATGCACCATCGTGACTGTGAAATTTGACTAAGCGTTCTTTAACATTAACTCCTATGCCTTATTTATATTTATTTTTGGTGAAATTTATTCCTCAATTTCATTAGGCTTTCTAATCTGCCCATGTAATGAGCCTTTAGTCGGTGACACCCAAACCGGACAGTTTTAGGGCACCAGGTGAGAAAAACACCCCTAAGGACTTAAACACTCGAGCAGACAAGGCCACGAAACCAAGGTTTTTATTTATAAAATGTACCCATTTTAGGCGTGAATACTTATGCTTCATGAGGCACAAATACCTAGCTTAATCAGAGGATATATATATATTTTAAACTTATCTAATTATCTTTTGCATAAATACCAAGGCTTGCTTAGGCCAAAGTACTTAGCTAATCAATAATTAGATTTGTATATATATATTTTTTCTTTTTTTATAAGGCATAAGAGTCTTTGTTTTTGAACCCTAAGTGTGTAAGTGTATAAAGTGTGCATATTTCATCAAGGTAAAGATCAAGATTAAATTACTTTCATAATTTTTCTTCCTAACCCTAAAAATCAAACAAGTCATCTAACTTTAACCAAGTATAAGAAATCCTAATTATGATTTTTCTATTCCTTAAAATTGACTTAATTTCTTACAAAAAATATATCAAAATATTGTTCTAACCTTTCAAAAAGTTTTTTTTTTATTTATATTAGTCATGTTAGAACCCTCCCCCACACTTATCTCATGCATTGTCCCCAATGTATGAAAGAAATGTATAGATGCATGAAATAAAATGGAAAAGAGGAAAGTTACCGGTACACTGGGTCAAAAAGACCCATAGCCGTTTCATTTACCGGCACCGATTTCAAGAAAGGTTTAAGGCGTTGATCATTTACCTTAAAGTCATTTTCATTCTTAGTGTCACTGATCTCAACTGCACCGCGTGGAAACACGATTTTTTACAACAAATGGCCCAGTCCATCTTGATTTTAATTTTCCTGGAAAAAGATGAAGCCTAGAATTAAAGAGTAAGACTTTTTGTCCAGGGGCAAAGGTTTTTCTTATGATGTGTTTATCATGAAAAATCTTAACTCTATCTTTAGTGATCTTAGCATTTTCATAGGCCTCATTTCTTAACTCCTCTAATTCAGAAATTTGTAACTTCCGAAGATTACCAGCCTTAGTCAAGTCGAAATTCAACTGCTTGATTGCCCATAAGGCCCGGTGCTCTAACTCAACGGGCAGGTGACAAGCTTTACCATAGACTAACCTATAAGAAGACATTCCTAGAATCATCTTGAAAGCGGTCCTGTAGGCCCTTAAGGCATCTACAAGTTTGATGGACCAATCTTTCCGGTTTTGGTTCACAGTTTTCTCCAAGATAAGCTTAACTTGTCTATTGGAAACCTCAACCTGCCCACTGGTTTGAGGATGATAGGTGTGGACAATTTGTGAGTTATGGTATACTTTCACATAAGAGCTTCAAAGGATCTATTGCAAAAGTGAGTACCATTATCACTGATGATAGCATGAGGGGTTTCGAAGCGTGATAAAATGGTCTCTTTTAAAAACTTTATGACAACTTTGTTATCATTGGTTTTACAAGGAATGGCTTCTACCCACTTGGACACGTAATCCACAGCAACAAATATGTATTGGTTTCCAAATGAATTAGGAAATGGACCCATAAAATCGATGCCCCAAACATCAAAGAGTTCTATTTCTAGAATTGGGTTGAGGGGCATCATATTTCGTTTTGAGATCCTTCCTACCATTTGGCATCTAGGGCACGTCTTGTAAAATTCATAAGCTTCCTTGAACAAAGTGGGCCAATAGAACCCGCTTTGTAGAACTTTTTTAGTAGTCTTGCGGGGACCAAAGTGTCCACCGCATGCAAGTTCGTGACAAAAGGATAGAACACTCTTAACCTCCTCATCGGGAATGCATCTCCTAATAATTTGGTCAGAATAGTACTTAAAAAGATTTGGTTCCTCCCAAAAGAAATACCGGACTTGGGATAAGAACCGGTATATGTCATTTTTGGACCAATGAGACAGAGTTTGGTTTGTGACTAAGTAATTCACTATATCAACATACCAAGGTTCCCTAGAGATAGCTAAGAGATTTTCATCAGGAAAATCCTCATTTATGGGTAATTCGTTGCATGGAGAATTAGGGATTCGTGAGAGATGGTTAGCAACGACATTTTCTACGCCTTTCTTGTCTCGAATCTCAAGATCAAATTCTTGAAGAAGGAGGATCCAACGAATGAGTCGGGCCTTGGCATCCTTCTTCATCATAAGGTACCTAAGCGCAGAATGATCGGTGAAAATGGTGGTTTTGGACCCAGTAGGTAGGGACTAAATTTCTCTAAGGCAAACACTACTGCCAATAATTCCTTCTCAGTCGTAGTGTAGTTCAATTGAGCATCGTTGAGAGCCCTACTAGAGTAGTAAATCACATGCTGCTTGTTATCAATGCGTTGTCCTAGGACAGCGCCTATGGCAAAATAGGAAGCATCGCATATGATTTCGAACGGCTTAAACCAATCCGGTGCAGATATGATTGGTGCAGAAATAAACTCTCTTAAGCTTCTCCCAAGACTTCATACACTCAGCATCGAAAGTGAAGGACACGTCCTTAGCTAATAGATTAGTCAAGGGCCTAGCAATCTTGCTAAAATCCTTGCTAAATCTTCTGTAAAAACCAGCGTGTCCTAAGTAAGAAGGATCTAATATCCTTCACGCATTTGGGTAAGGGAAGCTTTGCAATAACCTCAATTTTGGCTCTATCCACTTCGATTCCTTTCTTGAAGATTTCATGACCCAAGACAATTCCATATTTTACCATGAAGTGGCATTTCTCCCAATTCAATGTCAGATTTTTCTCAGCACAACGTTGGAGGACAAGTTCTAAATGGTGGAGACATTGAGTGAATGAATCTCCATAGATGGAGAAATCATTCATAAAGATCTTCAAGAATCATTCTACCATATCAAAGAAAAGACTCAACATGCAACGTTGAAACGTTGCTGGGGCATTGCATTAGCTGAAAGGCATTCGACGATAAGCAATGTCCCAAATGGACATGTGAACGTAGTCTTTTCTTGGTCCTCAGGAGCAATAGGGATCTGATTATACCCGAGTAACCGTCCAAGAAACAGTAATACTCGTGACCCGCCAAACGTTCAAGCATTTGATCAATGAAGGGAAGTGAAAAATGGTCCTTACGAGTTGCAGCATTAAGCTTCCTATAGTCAATGCAAACTCGGATCTTTGTGGGAAGTCAAGTTTGGACCAACTCTTTGTTCTTGTTTTCCACTATGGGCGTGTTTGGATGTAAGGAATCCGAGTGAAGTGAGGAAGTGGGGAAGTATAATTGCTCATTTCCCTATCTATCCAAACACCGGAAAAGGAAAATAAGAAAACCCCCTTTTCCCTTTTTCATCTCTCTTTTACACAACCATTTTCTCACTTCCAGAGTGCTACAGTTAATTTTGTGGTCATGTAAATCTCATTTATAATAAGTTATAGCATAAAACAGTAATTTTTGGTCATGTAAATCTCACTTGCATTCTAATTACAATCTATTTTTTATTTTCTTAATTAATTTTTATTTTAATATTATTTTGCGGTCAACTTTGTGGTCAACTTTTCCATTTTCACTTTTCATTACCATCCAAACACCGGAAACGACAAAACATTTTCCAAACCACACTTCCCAACAACCATCCAAACACCAGAAAACTTACTACTCATTTCCCTTTTTCCTAAAGGAAATAAATCTTACTTCCTACTTCCTCACTTCACACCAATTCCTTAAATCCAAACAGACCCTACGGTGAAACCGGATTTCTTTGGAACCGCGTGGACAGGATTGACCATTGGCTATCAGAAATGGGATAAATGATCCCATTGTCTAAGAGTTTTACAATTTCAGTATGAACAGCCTCTTGCATTATAGGGTTTAACCTACGCTGCGCGTCTCTTTTAGGGGTGGCATCTTCATTGAGATGAATGCAATGTTGAACGATGGTTGGACTTAATCCCTTTATATCAGTCATAGTCAAACCAATGGCTTCCCTATGTTTTCTTAAAATTGCTTTAAGATTTTTTTCTTCCCCGTCATTTAAATGGGAGGCAATGATGACATAAAAGGTCTCTTGTTCGCCTAGATAGACATACTTGAGATGCGCAGGCAAAGCTTTCAATTCTAAGGAAGAGGAAGGCTCACTTGAAGGACTAGTCAAATTTGTTGGCTCCATTATTGGTGAAATAGGGTTCGAGGCCCAATTCACATCAGAATATACAACCTGATCAAGATTAAAGTCGTCAAACTCTAACCCGAAGTCACACTCAGTTTCTAGTTCCAATTCTTCCCTATGTTCACTTGTTAAGTTCTCAATTAGGTTGACTTCAAATGTTTGATCCTCAAAATCGCGGGGTTGTTTTCCTAGATTGAAGACATTGATTTCTCTAGTCATGTCCCCAAAGGTTGACCTCATGGACCCATTCCTACAATTTATGATGACATTGGCAGTAGCAAGGAATGGTCGCCCTAGGATAATAGGAGTTTGAGCCCTATGATTGGAGTTGGACACAGGTTGTGTCTCTAGAACTATGAAATCGATAGGGTAAATAAACTCCCCTACCCGGATAAGGACATCATTAATCTCCCCTTTTGAAACTTTTACTGAACGATCAGCCAGTTGGATAGTGACTCGAGTTGGACTAAGATCGCCCAACCCGAGTTGTTGATAAACTGAGAATGGAAGCAAGTTGATACTTGCCCCCAAGTTAAGAAATGCACGACTAATCTCGGCTTGTCCTATTGTGCAGGCAATGTTAGGACTACCTGGATTCTTGTACTTAATAGGGATCAGACCTGATAATAGCTCACTAATGTTAGTGGCTAAGATGACCTTTTTGGTACATTAGTCTTTCTCTTCTTGGTGCACATGTCCTTAAGAAACTTAGCATAGGAAGGGACTTGTTGGATGGCATCAAGAAGTGGCACATTTATCTTCACTTGATTAAATATCTCAATTATCTTGTCCATGTGTGGATTTTGCTTGTTGTTTTTCAGCCTATTAGGAAATGGTACTATAAGCTGGTGCACCTGACTGGTTGACTTATCTTTTTCAGATTCGTCAGATTTGGAAGGATTTGGATTAGATGAGGTGGATGCTTGATTGTGGTTGTGTTGAATGGGATTAGTGGGCGTTGACACTTGATTATCAATTTTCTTTCCTGACCTCAATGTATGAACAACATTACATTGATTTAAAGATTGATCCTCAGCCAAATGAGCTTGTTGAGAATTCCTAAGATTGGTTATTAGCTGACTAGGCAGGGTACCCTTCTGTCTCTCATTTTGTGGAGTGGCTAGTTGGCTCATTTGAACCTCTAACCTCTGTATAGTTTGCATGAGAGAATCTTGATTTTTCATGTTTCTTTCCATGTTTCTCTCAAAGTCAGTCATTCTCCTTTCTAGTTGAGGATTCTGGAAGGAAGATTGTGGAGCTTGGTTGGGAAAGTTTTGTTGATAGTTTGAAAAGTTAGGTGGATTGTTAGGAGAATTATTGTGAAAATTGAAAAAGTTGGGTTGATGATTGGAAGAATTATTAGCATGATGGAAGTGGCTTGCATGATTTGACCGTGAGTGGTCATTGTTATTTTGGCTCCATGAGAAATTAGGGTGATTTCTCCAGCCAGAATTATACGTTGGCGCGTAAGGATTATTGTTCGGCCTTGAAAAGGCCGCATTCATCGGTTCATGGTATTGTTTCTGAGCCTGAAACACAGGGCACTCCTCGAACACATGATTCATGGCTTGACAGTAAGTACATCCCAGAGTTGAAAATTGGTTTGGGCTGACTTGATTGACTGGACTCGGTTCCTTAGTTTTTAAAACTTTCAGTCTTCTTACTAGGTTAGCTAACTTAGCCTCATTAGCTATGGATGATTCAATAGAATGGAGACCTCCTTTTGAAGAGATGGAGTTTGGATTCCTAGAGTTTTTACTAGTAGGTTCCCATTAGATGGTCTTTTCAGCTAGGTTTTCATATAGATGTCATCCTTCATTTCATCCTTCTGCAAGAATCCCCCTTGGACATACTCTCTAAGAGGGTTTTGGTAGAATAGTCCAAACCGTCATAAAGAATTTGGCATTGTCACCATTTCTCTATTCCATGATGAGGGCATTAGACGAGGAGGTCTTTAAAACGTTCAAAGTACCTCCAAAATGGTTCATTAGGTTCTTACTTGAATTGCATGATGTTCTTCCTAATGAGAGCGGTCTTATGAATTGGATAGAATTTCTTCAAGAAGACCTTGATGAAACTATCCCTAGATGTGATAGAACCGACCGCTAAGCTGTAAAGCCATTTCTTGGCTAAGTCCTTAAGAGCAAAAGGGACAAATCTCAACCTAATAGCATCATCTATGAGGTGTGGGTTTTCATCATCGGACATACTTCCTCAAACTCTCTTATGAAGAAGTAAGTATCTTCGGACTCTAAGCCGTGAAACTTGGGGAGTGTGTTGATGAATTGAGGCTTGAGCTCAAAATTATAGTCACCAACCGATGGAAGTAGAATGCAAGATGGAAGTGAGGTTCGAATGGGATAGAACCTATCCTGCAATGATGTTGGTTGAGCTATAACCGGATCAGGTCTTGGTCCAAACTTGGGTGGTGATGTGTTTCTAGCCAACCTAGATGAGTTAGGGTCTCTTGACCACACTTGCATATACAAACACAATCACAATCACAAACAAGTTTACCAATTGTCAATAAGAGTAATCAACCAAGCCTAGTCTAAGGTATCCTTGACCTAGACAACTAACTAGTTGATTGTCCACAGGAGGTATAATGTAGACTTTGATCACAAGCTAATCAGCCAGGTCAGGGCAAGATTGGTGGGAGGTTAACCGTCATAGACGTTCCTTAATTAAGTAACCACCAACCTTCGGGTTTTCGGCCCTTAATCTCCTTCCTAGACACTGATTTGGTAGGAGTCAAATTCCAACACCTTCCCCCTTAGGATAATCTCTAATGAGTTCGAGATGTCCCTAAGGCCAACGTCTATCAGATTTTACTTAGGCTTAGGTTGTGCGTGCTTGGAGATGGTTTGTGGGCTAAGGAAAGGTAATAACTTCCCCACCTTATCTTGAATTGGGTTTTGCCCTTAGAATTTATTGTGCAAAGTGTGCAAGATACAGAAAAGCAAAATATCACCCAAGAATGTTTCCTAAACTATATGCTATGCATACGTACCTTGTCTCTAGCTCTCTTCAACAGTAATTGTAAAATAAACGTAATTAGATAAATGCCTAGAATGCAAGTTTAAACGTTTTTTAAGCAATTAACAATCACTCAAATTACTGTTGGATTAAAACAGGGATGGTGGATAGCAGATATAGCAAGAATATAACGTACAAAAACTTAATTTTTTTGCGAGCAATATGTCCTGCAAAAAAAAGTTTTAGTAGTCCAACGAAATTTTTAACTTTTGCAATGCAATTTTTTGAAATTCTGTTTCCTACTTTCGAGAGTAGAGGCACAAAATTTGCAAGTCTTTTCTTACAAAGCTTGAATGCTAGATTTGAATCTTGAAGTCCCTGAAACAACACACCAAACTTGTTAAAAAACAGATACATCATTCCCTTCCCGGCAACGGCACCAAAATTGATTGTAGAATTAAAGAGTTAAGAGATTTACCGTGTAGCTTGTGGCTAACGGGTCATGTCCACGAGGAGGAATGCGATGAAAGCTTTTCGGTGTTTCGTTTAATAACAAAGAATTGTGCTCGTTTTTTAATTGAAAGAGAATGGAAAGAAGGGAGATGATTAAAAGAGAAATTACAACTTTGGAGAAGGCTTTGGAAAAGGTGAATTTTGTATAAAGTTTAAAAAGTGATTTGTTTTTTTAATGAAGAAGAAAATCTGGCTCACTATCTCACTACTCAATGACATGTTCCTCAATAGAAAATCTTAATGCCTCAGCTTGATCAAAGGCAAAACTTAAGATTGATTCTAGAAAGTTTTAAGCAAAACACATAAGATGGTTGGAAAGGTTAATTCTTTTTTTTAAGAAATCGTCTTGAGTTGAATGTTGAATCATCAAGAAGTTCAAGTATGAGATAAAAACAAATTCAAGAGACATTTGAAAAGAAGTAGAAGTTAAAAATCCAAACCCATCCTCATGTGCCTTCAAGAACACTTTCAAGAAGAAAGGCTTAAGTTAGGCATGCAAATGATTCATAGGGTCATTTCATCAAAACCATTCGAAAAGAAGAGCGAACAGAGAGAAGAGTAATAGTGAGCCCAGAAAATTGATTTAGCTACTCATGAAAAACAAAGAACGATGCAAGTAATTAAAGTAAGACATACCGTAAAATGAGTAGAAGAAAATGTAGCTTGATTCCTGTATTGATGTCACTTCAATATTCAGGTTACAAGCACTCAATTCCTCTCTCTCACAGGTATTTGTACTGAACTATAAATTACAAAACAAAAATACAACTTTTGTACTATCTAACAAAGAGCCTAACCTTAAAGTATAAACAAAAATTCTAATCCTAGTTTTCGCTCCTTCTTCTCTGTTGAAACTGGTATTTATAGGAAAAAACCAGACGGGGGAAATCGTAGAAAGATTGGGGGAGCAAACGCTCCCCCAACAAATGCAACCAAGCCGCGAAAACACGGCTAGGGCCGCGTTTTCGCGGCCCTGGTGTGGCCAGTTGGCCACACCCAATTGGATGATTCTCCTAGTTTGGTGATTCGCCTATATCTTTTTCTGGTTTTCTCGTTTCTGCTTCAGGATTTGACAAAACAGCCTTTGATTATTGACTTCACCGCTTGATTTGGGAGGATTCTTTTCAATCAGTTTCCAACCTCTCTGATATGCCAAGATTTACCCTGATTCCTTGATTTCGAATTTATTCTGAATTAAATCAGAATTTGATGGGCTTTTGGGCTTGTTTTTCCTTCCTTTCTTTTAGCAATTGGGCCTACATTTAACAAAGAAGAAGAAGACTTATTAATAGGACTTATTAGCTAAAAAGTATGGTAAGGTGATAATGTATATGCAATATATGTGACTGATCAGTTTGGTGTAATTAAGACCGAGGCTCACGCCCGGATACCTCCCACCGAGTTTTGCCCTTTCTTGACCGATTAGCTTGTGGTCTAATTCCTGCAACAACCTCCCCGGCGAATCGACCAGTTAGGAGTCGTTTAGGTCTAGGTACTTTAGACTAAGGCTTGGTGGTTGTTTCTCTTTCTTTTGTTTGCTTTATTCTTTTCGATTGTTTTGTTGTTTATACGTTATTTGTGGTTTGCTGCATGTAAGAGTGGGTAAGAGATCCTGCTACTTTCAGATTGACCCGGAATACCTCTCTACCACTGCATTCAAAACCAGTGATGACATCGCTACAGGATAGGTTTTACCCAATCAGAACTTCACTCCCATCTTACATAAAACTTCAAGAGGCGAATGATAATAATTTTGAGATGAAACCCCAATTCATCAACACTCTTTCAAAATTTTAGGGTTTAAAATTAGAGGACACATACTTCTTTATTAGGGAATTTGAAGAAGTATGCCTCATGATGCGCATTCACTAGCTAGGAGACGATGTCGTTAGGTTACGTTTCATTCCCTTCTTCCTAAAGGACCTAGCTAAAAAATGGTTGTATAACTTGGCTGTGGACTCGGGCATAACGTGAGATGATTTCGTCAAGGCTTTCTTGAAGAAATTTTACCCTATCCACAAGACTGCCCTCATCAGAAAGAACATCATGCAGTTTAGGAAAGAATAGAACGAACCATTCTGGAGATATTTTGAGCAATTCAAAGATCTCTTAGCTCAGTGCCCTCATTACGGTGTAGAGAAATGGCGTCAGTGCCAGATTCTCTATGATGATTTAGATTATCAAATAAAAATCTTGTTAGAAACTATATGTTAGGAGGATTCTTGCAAGATGAAAATCAAGGTTGGGATTTATTTGAAGATCTAGCTGAGAAAACCCTATAATGGGAGCCAACCTCTGAGAAGCTAAGAAATTCACAGTCTATATCTTCTAAAGGAGGGCTCCTATCTTTAGAATCATCCATAACTGCTGAAGTTAAGATTGCCACTCTGATGAGAAGAATAGAGGCACTAGAAATAAAAGAGCCAACCAAAGTCAACCAAATTAACCCGCCACCAATCCACAATCGAGGTTGTTCATATTGTCAGGCACCAAACCATGTTTTTGAAGAGAGTCCCATTTTTCAGACTCATCAAGTACCGTCGGAACACATGAACGCGGCCTACTCGAGGCCGCAATACAATACTTAATCGCAGACGTACAATCCCGGTTGGAGAAATCACTCGAATTTCTCTTGGGGCCCGAACAATTCTCTCAGGCCCAATTTTCCCAACAAGTTTCACCATCCCAATCATCAAGCAAATTTTCTCAGTCAAACTTCATCTTCCTCCTTCCAGAATTCACAAACGGATAAAAAACTCAGTAAATTGTAGGAGAGTATGGAGGCATTCCTAAAGACTTAAATTGCCTTCATGTAAAACCAAGGACAAATGTTGAACAATTATGCATAGGCCATATCTAGATTGGAAGTTCAGATGAGTCAATAAGCTAATTCTTTAAGTGAAAGACCCAAGGGTGCTTTACCTAATTAACCGCTAGTCAACCCTAAATATTTCAGTCAAGCTTATGAAGTTCAAGATTCTCAGATCAACCAGTGTCATGTTATTCATACACTCAAATTAGGAAAGAAGGTAGACAATCAGGTCTCTAATTTAAAAAGTCCAATCCAAATTGATTCTATTCCTGCCTCCACATCTACCAGCTCATCTCATTCTGCTCCACCAACATCTAACAAGGACACAACTACCGATCAAGTTCACAAGACTATAGTACCATTTTCAAATAGGCTTAGGAACAACAACAAGAACATGCACATGGAAAAGATACTCGAGATATTCAATCAGGTCAAATTGAATGTGCCTTTTCTTGACGCTATCCAATAAGTCAAAATGTATGCTAAATTCCTTAAGGATATATGCACTAAGAAGAGAAAAATGAATGTGCCAAAGAAAGTATTTTTAGCAACCAACATAAGCGAACTTCTGTCTGGTCGTATTCCGGTGAAATACAAAGATCCCGGATGTCCTACAATTTCTTGCACTATAAGATAAACCGAAATTAGCCGAGCACTTCTTGACCTAGGAGCGAGTGTCAACTTGCTACCTCTCACAGTATACCAGTAACTTGGGTTGGGCGAGCTACGTCCAACTCGAGTAACCATTAGTTAGCCGATCAATCTGTGAAAGTTCACAAAGGGAAAATCACAGATGACCTTATTCGGATCGGGGATTTCATCTACCTTGTTGACTTCATTGTGCTTGAGACCCAACCTGTATCAAACCCAAGGTCTCAAACTCCTGTCATCTTAGGGCGCTCACATCTAATGCCACAATCAACTTTAGAAACGGGTCCATACGATTGACCTTTGGAGACATGATGAAGGAGATCAATGTTTTCAACCTAGGAAAACTACCCAGGGATATGAATTATTAGACATTTGAGGTCAACTCCATTGAAAATTTGACTAGTGAGCATGAGGAGAGCATGGAGACAGACATGGAGAGTGAGTTTGATTTGGAGTCAAAGGAATTCAATTTAGTCCAAATCATTGACTCAGCGGTGGATTGGGCATCAAGCCCAAGTGTACCTAAACCCAAGACCGAGATTCCAAATCTCCCTTCCAATGAATCCACTCCTTCGCTAGAGTTAAAATTTTTGCCTGAACAACTCAAGTACGCCTACCTAGGTGGAAGAGAAACGTTGCCAGTCATCATAGCATCCCATCTAACTGGACAACAAGAGGACAGCTTGGTGTCAATTTTAAGGAGACATAGGGAAGCCATTGGATGGACAATTAAAGACATTAAGGAGATAAGTCCAGCGATAGTACAACACAAAATTCATTTAAATGATGAAGCAACTCCTAGGAGGGACCCACAACGTGGCTTAACCCACTCATACAAGATGCTGTGAAAACAGAAATTTTGAAACTATTATACAGTGGGATCATTTATCTCATTTCTGATAGCCAATGGGTTAGTCTAGTCCATGCTGTCCCCAAGAAAGCTGGTTTCATGATAGTAGAAATGAGCACAAGGAGTTGGTACAAACAAGACTACCTACCAAGGTTTTTGTTTGTATTGACTATCGAAAATTAAACGCTGCTACCTATAAAAACCACTTCCCGCTACCCTTCATCAATTAATTGCTCGAACGCTTGGCTGACATGAGTACTATTATTTCCTGAATGGGTACTCAGGATACAATCAGATCCCCATTGCTGCAGAAGACTAGGAGAAGACTACGTTCACTTGCCCATTCAGAACCTTTGTCTACCGACGCATGCCCTTTGGATTGTGCAACGCTCCCGCGACATTCCAACGACCATGCTCAGTCTTTTCTCTAATATAGTAGAATATTTTCTAGAGATTTTCATGGATGACTTCTCCATCTATGGACATTCATTTGACCAGTGTCTTCATCTTTTAGAGTTAGTTCTTCAAAGATGCAAGAAAAAGAATTTAACTCTGAATTAGAAAAAATGTCATTTCATGATGAGACAGAGGATTATCTTAGATCATGAGATCTCAAGAAGAGGAATCGAAGTTGACAAGGCAAAAATAGAAGTAATCGCTAAGCTTCCACCACCTAAATGCATTAAAGATATCAGATCCTTTTTAGGGCATGCTGGGTTCTACCGACGGTTTATTAAGGATTTTAGCAAAATCACTAGACCCTTAACCAACGTGCTCACAAAGGACGTGCCCTTTGATTTTAATGATGGATGTTTTAAATCATAGGAGAAGCTTAAGTAAGACCTTATATCTGCACCTATCTTTTCTGCTCCTGATTGGGTACAACCAGTTGAAATCATGTGCGATGCCTCTGATTTTGCTATCGGCGCTGTTCTAGGACAGCACATCAACAATAGGTAGCACGTAATTTATTACTCGAGTAGGACCCTAAATGATGCCAACAAAACTATGCAACGACCGAGAAGGAATTCTTGGCTGTTGTCTTTGTGTTAGAAAAGTTCCGTCCCTACTTACTAGGATCTAATACTGTGATTTTCACGGATTACTCAGCATTGAAGCACCTCATGACCAAGAAGGAAGCTAAAGCCTGACTGATTCGGTAGATCCTTCTACTTCAAGAGTTTGACCTGGAAATCCGTGATAAGAGAGGTGTAGAAAATGTGGTGGCTGATCATCTGTCAAGAATTCCTAATGCACCTATAGTACGATCTCCGATCAATAAGGATTTCCCAGATGAGTACATCCTTGCCATTTTTAAGGAACCATGGTATGCGAACATAGTTAACTATCTTGTCACCGGACAGCTATCGCTGAATGGACAAAGGAAGACCAGTATCACTTCTTTGCCTAAGTACGGAACTTCTTCTGGAAAGAACCGTATCTCTTTAAGTATTGTCCTGACCAAATTATTCAACGATGTATACCAGAAGAAGAACAGAGGAGCGTGCTCAGTTTTTGCCATGAACTTGGATGCGGAGGACACTTCGGTCCCCACAAAATTGCTTAGAAAAATTTATAAAGTGGGTTTTTACTGGCCCACTTTGTTCAAAGACTCCTTCCATTTTTATAAGTCATGTGAGAATTGTCAAAAGACTGGGAAGATTTCGAGACGAGACATGATGCCCCTATACCCAATTCTCGAAGTCAAAATTTTTGATGTTTGGGGCATTGACTTCATGTGACCTTTCCCAAATTCATTTGGCAACCAGTTCATCTTGGTTGCAGTAGATTACGTCTCAAAATGGGTAGAAACCGTGCCTACTAAGATCAATGGCAATAAAGTGGTTGTCAAATTTCTCAAGGAAAACATCTTCTCCTGTTTTGGTACCCCATGAGCTATAATTAGTGATAATGGGTCACATTTCTACAATAGGGTTTTTGAAGCTCTGATGCAAAAATACTCCATCACTCACAAGTTACCCACCCCGTATCATCCCCAAATAAATGGGCAAGTTGAAGTGACCACTCAGCAAATCAAGCTCATTTTGGAAAAAATAATAGAACAAAACCGAAAAGAATGGCCGGTCAAGCTGAACGATGCGTTATGGGCTTACCAAACTGTTTTTAAGACCGTCCTGGGGATGTCTCTATATAGAACTGTATTTGAAAAAAACCTGTCATCTGCCTGTCGAGTTAGAACACCGAGCCCTATGGGCTATTAAGCCCTCCACACACCACAAATGAAAACAAATAAAAAATATAAAAAAATGTGTAAATATAATAAAGATTAGAGGTTCTTTATAATTATTGTTTATATGATATAATCACCCCTTGTATACTTGTAAATAACCCTTTACGCTAGGGCTAGATTTGGAAATCTCCTTTCTTACCCTATTTATACCCTCTCTTCTCCCTCCCCCTGAAATCTGTCTGCAGATCTGAGAAGAGGAGCCCAGGAGCCGCAATCGCACTCGAGCCTCTCCCCTCTCTCTACCACAAAGCTACGCCCAGCCCGCTTTCCTGCCCTCCCATTGATTCTCCAAACACATTTTAGATCTTCTCTCCGATTCTGGTTTGGTTATCTGATTTGCTCTAGGTAAGTCTGTGGATTATTTTCCCCCAAGATTTCTAGAAGAAGTTTGCGAATTCTTTACCCATCTCTCTTTATTTTTACTTCAGATTTAGATTATGGCCCTTATAATATTTTCTGAAAAAGATTTTTCTAAAATATTAAATGATGTTCAGGGTTATGGGACCGTTTTCTTAGATAGAATTCGAAAGAGATAGTTGTATGGGTTGGTGTATGACAACTCTGATGTTGATACCTTTTACTGCCCGAAATTGGAGAGAAAATTTTATTTAGGGATAGACCGATCCATCTATCTAGACCTTAATCAATTTATTATCCACCTTGACCACGGGGACCTGTTGGTCACTATTGAGACTATTCAAGATGTCACGCAGGTGCCTTCCCCTCCTCAGCACATCGCACCCCCCTTTAATCGAGTTTATGACTTTGATAGGTGCGTGATGCACCGAGACAGATCATGGTCTCCGGGCGAGCACCGCTTTTAGAAACATCCATTGCGTTGGCCGTTGGATCCAACGTAACATCCTGAGTATAGACCATACAATCTCTTTTAATAGACCTGCATTACAGATTATCCACAGTCTCATGACGATACAACATACCATCTGTCTCAACACCATCCTTTTGCAACAGTTGTTGACCAACTCTCAACGGACAAGGAGAGCCAAGTATTCTCAACCCATCTTAGTGACTCGTTTGTGTAGAAACTTTCTGCCATATGAGGCCTTTGCTAAGTACGATCAAGCACTAGTTACTACCGAGCGTATCACTAGCACCTACAATAGTTGTCTGCATTTGATCTGGACATCTGCCGTTCAGGTCAAGGATGTTCCGGCTGAGTCCTCCTCAGAGGAACAGATGAGTTCTGGCAGCAGTCTCCCCCATCCAATTCCACTGCATTCATGTCCTCCATATGGAAGGGCATGAAAAAGATTTTCAAGGGGCAGATTAAACTTAGGCAACAATTGGATGAACAGAATACCCGCTTGGAGCATATCGAGAAAACATTTAGGCGTTCGCACTTCGGCTGGCACGAGTTGACGGAGATGGTGATATCTTTTCTTCCCCCTATTTATTGCATTTGCATTTACATGACTAGCATTGAGGACAATGTATTAGATAGGTGAGGGAGATACTAACATTAAATTTTCAATCTTCTTTTCTTTTTCTTCTTTTCAAAAAAAAAAAAACCTCTAGAACCAAAAAGAATTTTTATATTCTTTATAAAAATTCCAAACGGTTGTAAGAATCAAGGGAACCTTAGTAAGGAATCTTTATTTTAGCCTACGTAAAGAGAAATAATGATCTGACTGAGGGTTGGGAGGGATAAGAAAAATAACTCATATCTTTTATTTAGCCTTAGTAGAATATGCATTGACTACACAGACGATTGGAATTTAGAGATAAGACTTTGAATGTCATATAAAAAAAATCCCATTAAGCTGCATAATTATGTCTCAAGAAGCATGATTATTCACGCCTAAAGGAAATAAACAAATCTTGATTTCGTGGCCTACTCTACTTGAGTATTTGACCTGAGGGGTGTTTTTCCACCTGGTACCCTAAAACCATCTGATTTGGGAGTCATCGGTTAAATGTGTATTACACGAGTAAAGTAGAAAGCCTAAAGAAATTAAGAATAAACATCTAAATAAATATTAATAAAATTCTATGACATTCAAGTTGAGTTAAAAAATATCCCAAGCATATCACACTTACAAATAATGCATATCTATTAAAGCAAAATAACTGAATGAGTTAGAAGTACAAAATCTCTTTTAAAA
Organism: Agave tequilana; assembly: GCA_038442645.1. NCBI lineage: Eukaryota > Viridiplantae > Streptophyta > Magnoliopsida > Asparagales > Asparagaceae > Agave > Agave tequilana. Next base: position 118,485 of record JAVJIF010031407.1, on the reverse strand, counting down.
TTAAATGAAAACCATAATTTCTTCTTTCATGAGGGTTAGAGTATAGGAGGACTTATGAGGGTTAGACCTAATTCTTATAATCATTCGATCATTTTTACTTAAATAATTAAAAGTTCTTTTTCTTGAAAGAGATTTGCTTACAACTAATATTTTCATTCATTTAATGGATTTTGTGGGTGCAATCCGCAGAAAACCCTCAGGAGACAACACTCCTCCTTTAAGAGAAACCTAATTGTTTAAAGGCTTATTAACATGCTCAGTGCAATCGCGTCACCTGCGAAAGTGGTATAATAATTCTCTTGGTTTTTGTTTTGCTCGGGACGAGTAAAAGATAAGTGTGGGGTGTGATCAGTGATTGAGGTTTACCTGCGCACAAAAATAAAGAATTTCAGAACTTAAGAATAGTATGTGCAAGTTCTCAATGCTATCGCGATAGCAAGTGACTATACGAGTCGTGATCCATAAGGAGGGACTAGCAATGGAAGCTTTTTAGTAAGTTCTCTTTTAAATTACAATCAATGGTTAAAGATCTTCTTTTAGTTCTTGAAAAAAAGAGGAAAATAAGTTATAGTTAAGTTAAGAAGAAAGTGGTAGATTGAGAAGGTGGAGAAAATAGAAAATGGATTTAAACAAAGAAAAAAAGAGTGATAAAAGAGTTAGGAGATTGTAGTGTTGGTGATCTAAACTAAAAGTTAAAAGAAAAGAAAGAAAACCTCTGGCCAAATACTTACCTTGAATTTGTGGCGATGATGTTACCTTGAAGTGGAGGCAATCAGCGCATAGCCCATAAGAGTTGAGTCCCGTCTCTTTCACATTACATCATCAAGATGATACAAGTATGAAATGATACAGACTGAGACTAAAATCTATCGTCATGAGCTATCGTGGCAGTCGCAAAAGCAAGGATCTTTCAATACTATAAGACTCATGTGGATTGTACTTGGTACCAAAAGGAGAGAAGTAGAAAAGAAGAAGAACACAAAAACAAAGAAGAACATAAAAAATGTACTTTAGATTCAATGTGGTAACAATAAGAGAAGAGAAGAACAAGTTACACCGGTGTCACTCTCAGCATAAGCTTCACTCTCATTCTCCTATGAAACTCTGATCTCCTCTGAATTACATAAATGAAAACTGAAAATTATATGAAAAGAAAAATAAAAACCTACACTAAAAGGAATGAAAAATTGGCTTAAAAATCTATCTCTGCTTGATTGTCACCTGTAGTTTCTGAAATCCCAGTATTTATAGGAAAAAACGAAACGGGGGAGAGCGTACGAAGATAGGGGGAGCAAACGCTCCCCAACAAATTCAACCAAGCCGCGAAAATGCGGCTTCCGCGGCCTGGGTGTGGCCAGGTGGCCACACCCGGGGGGTACAGGTCACAGGTGTCTCGATCTCCTTTTATCTTTTGCTAGATTTTTAGAATCAGGTCTTGGATTTGTCGAAACCTCCTTTGATCTTTGGCTTTAACCAATTAATTTGTGAAGATCTATTTTAACCGCTTGTTCAACTGATTAACGGTTTATACTTTGCATTTAGACACGTGTCTAATTCGTTTTACATTTTACATTACTGTTGAAGAGTGGTAGAGTACGTGTACATAGAATGTAGTATAGGAACACTTTTAATTGTTTACATTGTTTAAGTGTTGCTTTTTATGTACACATTGCACTAAATTGATTTAAAGGTTTTGTCCTATAAATAAGATAAGGTGGGGAAGTCATTATCCTCCCTTAACCCACAAACAATCTCCTCACTCACTAACCCAAGCCTAACTAAAACTGAGTAGGCCCTAGGGACATCTCGGACTCATATAGAAGACTGACCCAAGGGGAAAGTTGATTAGAATTTGGCTCTTGCCAAATCGGTGTCTAAGGTTGGGGATTGAAGGGCGAAACCCTGAAAGTTGGTGATTTGGCATAATTAGACCCGTTGCTTAGGCGGATACCTCCCACTGATTTTGCCCCTACATGGCCGATTAACTTGTGATTAGATTCGGCAATATATTCCCCGTGGACAGTCTAACTAGTTAGGAGTCGTCTAGGTCTAAGGTTTACCCTAACTTAGATTAGATTTTTTTCTTTTTGTTTGTTTATTTCTTTGTTTTTCTTTATTTGATTTTGACAATTCTTGTGTGATATGGCTTATAACAACAATTTTTCCAATTTGATGGTCATCCATGTTACACCCCGACCTCTTTTTCAGTATTACCAACCCGACATATCATAACTTTAACCAACCTATTGTGCCAGATTGGTCTTATCTGAATCAATACATGCCCCAGTCCTAATACTATGAACAAGACTGAAATAATCATCACTACTCTTCATAGAGTCAATGGGGATACAACTCTCCCTAGTTATATTGTCAACTACCCTACCAACATCCAGCTTCATATACTCCTTCCGAATAACCATTAGAAGAATCAATTGACTGAGAAAAGAGGATGGAAGTCTTAGAAGAGATTGAGCGATGAATTTAGATTTTAGAAGACTCAAAATATCGTCAAAATTTTCAAATCACAGATCCTTAATCTATTTTTCAAGAAGAACATGCCGACTTAGAAAAGAGTATGGAATGCACGATTCAATTCCAAAATGATCTATTTGATATGATAGAAGCAAGGCTTAGTAGATTGGAAAACATATGTAGGAATAAGGAAACTCTCTCTTCCCAATCTTTCACTATTCCCGACACTTCTAGCCATATTAACGAAAACCAAGAATCATGATATCTTGAAGACTTTGACCAAGATTCAATTTCACCACAAAATGTTGAACTTGACCAATATCAACCCATTGACGAATTGAAAAGTTTTATTTTAATGAGATTGAACTTGATTATGAATATGAACCCTATCTCCAACTTTGTGATTCAGTTTCCATCTTTGAGTCTATGTTGACTCCGGTATTCTTACCCAATTTGGACCAATTTCTCGAGCCAACATTTATTCCCGTACCTATAGATGTAGAAATGGAATCACCAATTTTGGATAGTCACATTCTATTGATGGAAAAAGAATGTGAATTTCAATTCTTGGATTTGGACTCAACTCTTGAACCAAAACTGACTCTCGAACCCAAAGTTGATTTTTCCGAGGTAGTATTGGTTCCTAAACCTATCATTCTTGAGCCCAAGTCAACCATTCCACCAAGTCACATTCTTTTGTTGGACATTAGTATAGACCATGATGACTCCGTGATGATTTTTCAAGACTGGTCTTGTAAAGGGAATAAGTTTCATGATAAGATCTTTCATGATCCTATTCATATTGGGAATTGTAAATATGTAAATAGAAAAGAGGTCAATAAAGGTGGGTTCTGTGAACCACTATATTATCTTGATTGGGTAGAAATACTTGACCCAATCAGACCACCACCGGAACCACCACTATAAGGTAATATTTTCCTTCACCTTCTTCTTTTTCATGCATCTATGCATTAATTCATAATTGAGGACAATGCATGAGATAGGTGTAGGGGAGGGTTCTAACATTTTTTCTTTTATTATTAAAAAAATATTATTATTATTTTCTTTACTTTTAAAAACTTTTTGAAAATAGAAACAATATTTTGACATATTTTTTGTAAGAAATTAAATCAATTTTAAGGAATAGGAGAATCATAATTAGGTTTCTTATACTTGATCAAATAAGATTATTTGTTTGATTTCCTAGGTTAGGAAGAAAATTTGAAAAAGTAATTTAGTCTTAATGTTTACCTTGATGATATATGCATGCTTTATACACTTATACACTTAGGGTTTGAAACAAAGATTCTTATGCCTAATTTAAAAAAAAAGAAAAAGAATATATATATAATATATCAAAAATTCTCTGATTAAGCTGGGTATTTGTGCCTCATAAAACATAAGTATCCACGCCTAAAAGCGGTTCATATAATAAAATCCTTAGTTTTGTGACCTTGTTTGCTCGAGTTCTTAAGTTCTTGAGATGTTTCTCAACAATGCCCTAAGACCGTTTGGTTTGGGAGTCACTGATTAAAGGCTCATTACATGGGCAGATTAGAAAGCCTAATAGAATAAGAAATAATATCACCTAAAATTAAAAAAAGAAAAAAAGAAAAAAATATAATAAGGCATAAGAGTTAGAGTTAAAGAACCCCGAGTCAAAATTTCACGGTCAGAAAGGTGCATATAACTTAGGGTAAAATAATAGACTCTGAGAAATACAGTTTGACTCCATGCCTTGATTGATAACATGTTTTTGAATAAAGACTAAGCTTAAGAATGAAAAGTTCGATTTTCCTATAACTTATATATTACTTAATTCTTACAAAGATACTTCAAATATTTTCTCTTTCAAAATGTATTTTCAAAATACTAACACTTTGTTTCTCTTTCTTTATAGATTTTTTAGGTGTAATCCATTGAAAACCCACACGAGACAAAACTCGTCCTCTAGGGTGAACCTAAAGGTTTAACGGGTTGTTGCACATGCTCAGTGAAATCGCATGACCTACGAAAGTGGTCTAATAATCTTGGTTTAGTTTTGTTGTTTTGCTCGAGGATGAGCAAAAGATAGGTATGGGGGTGTGATCGTTCGCTGATACTGCATATTTATTGTCACATTCTCATATTTATTATATAATAAACGCTATTTTTAATCCTATTTATTGTCTAATTTATATTCATGCCCATTACTAAGGGAGAGGGAAGAGAAACGAGCCCAAAAGAGCATCAAAATTCTGATTTAATTTAGAATTAATTCAAATCAAAGATCATGACAGATCGGGGCAAATCAGGGCAAATTTGACCTACAATGGATACTCCCTTGAAAGACAGAGATGCTCCTAACGGTCAAAACTGACCCACGATGGACATCCTCCTGAAAGATGAAAACACTCCTAGTGGTCAAACTCTAGCTATAGTCACTCAAATATTGGGTCACTCTGACAATTCAGCCTATATAGAGACTTTCTTGAAAACGGAAGCTCCTTGATGGCTCCAATAGTTCAGCCTACACGGAGGCTCTTATGAAAGATGGAAGCGCTCCTAATGGCTGACTCCTACAACCCACGTTGAACATATCCGCAATGATAACTAAAGACGATGCAGAGACATCAAAAAGAGTCACCCAAGAGGCAAAACCCCTCAACTACTAACTCTCACTCCCTTGGGCAGAACACAGTCAGACAATCATGCAACATGAGTTCCAAGTGTCTTTCGGGCCACCACCTCTCCGAGAACTTCGGCATTGGGGGCATCCTCTGGGATCATCGCCACTCCGAGGACTTTGCTTTCAGTGACAAGACACGGGGTAACGCTGCCCCAGCGCACTGGGAGGGGCTTCCTGCTCGGCTCCATCTTCCTCTTCAGGATAGGAGCCTCTGCCTATAGTTTGCATCATCCCCTCCAGCCATGACAACCTAAGTTAAACACTCATTCTGATGACGTTCCCGATGACTCTCTAAAACTAAGTCCTAGTGCAACAATTAGTCAAATCTCAAGAAGAATGCAATAACAAGGAACAAAACAATTTAAAAAATGGTATTTTATTGATCAATAGATACAAGAATTGCATTACAATGCTACGAAAAAAATACAATCAAGGGAGCGGAGCCGGGCCATATTTGCGCCTCCGCCTTGAACTCCATGAACCACCTTGGGCACGCCCCTGCTGCGACTCATAGCACAGGTCATGGAGTTCTTTCCAATAGCTCTGATTGCAGTCATTTAAGTCCACCACCTCGGCTCACAGGTCCTCGGTTGCATGCTAATGTTTCGAGAGCCCACCTCCAGTTCTCGGACCTTGTGTAGGCTGTCTAAAAATCATTAAAGACAAGTCCTCAGATGCGGACCTCACTCAAATGTGAAGGTCACATTTTTAGCTCAAAAGTGAACATCATGTCTAATGGTAAACACGGGCCTGAGTCTACCCAGCATTCTAACTCAAATGTTGAAGCTTAACCAAGCCCGCATCTCAACTTAAGCACAAGCCTGCAAAGCCCATGTTCCAACTTAAACATAGAGGCTCAAACAAGCCCGCGTCTCAACTTAAGCACGAGCCTGTGAAGCCCGTGTCTCAACTCAAACGCGAAGCTCAACCAAGCCTGTGTCTCAACTCAAACGCAGAGCTCACCCAAGCCCACGTCTCAACTCAAGCGCAAGCCTACCAAGCCCGCGTTCTAACTCAAATATGGAGCTCAACTTAAGTCCATATCTTAACTCAATCGCAAGCCTGTGAGCCCCGTGTTTCAACAACAAAACAAAACCCGCGAGGGTCGCGTTTCTGTTGTAAATTCCCCATTACTGGGTCAATTAACATCCACTTAAAGTGGAGAGTTAATCCCCATTATGGAGAGATTTTAGAGTACAATTCTACCCCTGAATACGTCTATAAATAGCCATGAAAGCTATTGAAATGGGGAGCCTTTTGGGTTAAGGGGAGAATCTTTTGGTATTCAAGAGGAGAGAGAGAGAGAGGTTTTCTTCTTCAAAAAGAGAAGTCCAAAACTTGCTGTGTCCAAATGGAGTGATCTTTCATCCTAAAATGATCCAAGGGAAATTGTTATTCAGCCGATCAACGGAGAACAATATTCACTCTCCATCACCACAGAAAGAACCCAGCCTTAAATAAAAAGGAGATTCAAATATGCTCCCCTCTTTTGTAATAAGATTTTGATTTGTTGTACTTTGCTTTGAAATCAATACGAATTGTACTTCGCATTTTTTCGACCAAACAAAAGATGACGACTCCGCTGGGAAACTATTTCTTTACCGATAAGAATAGCGGAAGCTAATGTGACGCTCATGAGATCAACGGTCGAATCACTCATCATCGAATTTGACCAGGAAAAATTTGAAGAATTTCTTTCTTCGGTCTCTGATTGCCCAAAACCAACACGGCAGTACTGCAGAGTCTCTGCAGGGCCGCTCTCAAGTCTCTTCGAAGACTTCTTCAAAAGCGGCCTGAGCTATTGCTTACAACGCCGTGTCCAGCGAGGTTATGAAAGCCTCCCGTGTAGCCACACGACCCGCATCAATGTCTCTCAGGAGACTCGCAGGGCTAGCATGCCAGATCTCGACTGATCGGGAAAAAACCGCGCACAAAAAGTGTATGTTTTGAAATCAAGATTTAAAGTGTGTACGCTTTAGCTTCCTCGATACTTCCGTTATAGCATAGAGGCTAAAACTAGTCGAATCCACAAGGACGGGAGGCGATAGAAGCTTTACCGGTTGATTCACGTGTGTGTTAAAAGATCTTCAATGTTTGAAAGAATTAGAAGAAAAGAAAACAAAGAATGGTAAGAGAAGAGTACGGTAAAATACGAAGAAGTGGAAACATAGAAGATAAGATATTTGTGGTTTTTGATATATTTTTAAAACAAAGACAAAAAATAAAGAAAACCCATGGCTACTAACTACTAATGACATCACTAACATGCTAACCTCTTAGTGATAGTTGCCTCACATGTATCCTTGGCAATCACTAGTCCTTGGTTCAAGAGCGTTACAAAGCATGACTCATATGTTAACTTTTACATCCAAATTCAACCAACAAGTGCAAGCTACACTTAAATCATCAAAACCCAATAAAAGCAAGTATGAAATAAAGTAATGTTAGCTTGTTAGAGATTTAAATGTTAGAGTATTAGATCCATCATCATGAGCCATCAATTGCTCTTGCAAGAGTAAGGCCAAGTAGAGGCTATTAGATTCATGTGGATTATCAAATAAGAAGTTAGCAACTTAGCGGTTAGTAGTTAGTTAGCATGTGAGAAAAAATTAGCTAAACATGTAACAGGAGTTAGATAGAAAATAAAGAGAGGTAAAGAGAGCACCTTTCATAGCTTGTCACATTCTATTACAAGCACTCTTGCATTCCAAACATGTATCACTCTCTCTCCTATTATAAGATCTACAAGAAATAGAAAATACAAGGGAGAAAGAAGAAGAAGAACTAAACTAAACTACCCTAAACTACAACGTGGAAAAAAACCCCCTAAACTAACCTAAAATCTACTCAAAAACTCCTCTCCCGGTTTTGGAAAAACCCCAGGGTTTTTATAGGCAAAGGGGGGAACCAGGGTACTGTATGGAGCCGCGCGTCAAATCTTGGCGCGCGGATCCATAAGAGAGCCGCGAAAACGTGGTTATGGCTGCGTTTTCGCGGCCATAGGGCGGCCGCCTGCGTGGCGCCGCCTGCTGCGCTGTCCTCTCCTGTCCCCTGTCGGCTGGATGTCCCAGTTTTGGGTTTTGAGTCCCAGATTTTGACAGAATCACCTCCAAAGTCAATGGCTATCTTTGTAGGCCTTTAATCACCAATTAAAAGGTGATTTTGGGTCTTCATCTTCATTTCATGCCATGAACCTAGAAGCATACAAGAGAGGTATTATTAGCAGAATTTAATATTAAATAAATGTGAAAATGTGGTATGAAATATGCAGTTTTAGAGACCAATCACACCCCACACTTATCTTTTGCTCTTCCCGAGCAAAACAAAAAACTAAAAAAATCATTACGCCACTTTCGCAGGTGACGCGATTGCACAGAGCATACGCAACAAGCCGTTAAACCTCTAGGTTTCCCTTAGAGGAGGAGTTTTCTCTCCTGAGGGTTTTCAGCGGATTACACCCACAAAATCCATAAAGAAAGAAATTAAATGTTAGTGTTTTGAAAATACATTTTGAAATAGAGAAAGTGTTGAAATATTTTTGTGAAAATATAAGTGATCCAAGGTCAGAGGTTAACCAGAAATTGTTCTTCCTTAAACTAAGTCGAAATGCAAAATCTTGTTATAAATTAAATGTAAGAATTTAAAATTGAATTGATTTTTTGACCTTTCATAAAACTCTTAGAAAAATATGCACTTTGTGATCTGTGAAGATTTTTGGGATATTGACTCAAACTTTCATGCCATTTATTTATATTATTATATATATATATATATTATTTTTTCTCTTTTTTATCTTTCCTTAGTTTTCTTAGGCTTTCTTATTTACCCGGGTAGTGAGCCTTTAGCCGGTGACTCCCAAACCAAATGATCTTAGGACACCAGATGAGAAAATATCCCTTGGACTTAAGGACTCGAGTAAATAAGGCCACAAAACTAAAGGGGATTATTTTTATTTTTGTCCACCATTTTAGGTGTGAATAATCATGCTTCCTGAGGCATAATTACCCAGCTTCAATAAGTGGTTTCTATTATTATCATTTTTATTTTATTTTTTATGGCTTTATCAGTCTTTCTTTCAATCCCAAAAAATTGTGAGTGCATAAATCTAAGGCAAAAAATTCAAGATCAAATTATCTTTCTAATCATGCTTTTTTCCTAAAATTTAAACAAGATCTATTATTTTGACTTCGTTTAAAAATTCATAATTTAGGTCTTCCTAATTTCTAAAATAATCTTAATTTTCTTAAAAATAAATCAAAACTATTTATCTTATTTCAAAAAGTTTTTTAAAAAGAAAAGAAAAGTTTTAAGAAAAGAGAAAAGTTTTTATACAAAGAAAATTTTAAAAAGTTCCTAAAAGGAAGTGTAAAAGAAAGAAAATTTAAAATACCTATGTTAGTAAACCCTCCCCCACACTTATCTCATGCATTATCCTCAATGCATCATGATTGTGTACATACATGAAATAAATGGGAAGGGAAGAAAAATTACCTCATGGTGGCGGCTCCGGTGGTGGTTTTATTGGGTCAAGCGTTGCTACCCAATCAAGATAATGTGGATCTTGATGGAACCTACCAATGACCTCTCTAATATGACCCAATAAAAGAATGATTGAGTGAATGGTCTTATTTAAAAGTTTATCCCCATCGAATTTCTAATTTTCAAAAATGATTACTGAGTCATTTTCTTCAACATTCTTGTCCAATAATGAAGTGTGATTTTGGAAGATGATTGATTTGGACTCAAATGGAACAGGAATAAAAACTGACACCGACTCAGGATTTGACTCAGATCAAATCGAGAGTCAACAATGGGAGTCGAAATTGGTTCAAAATGGGGTTCAAACTAAAGAATTGATGTTCACACACTTTTCCCAGTAATGAAGTGTGATCATAAGATATTGGTGATTCAATTTCACAGTGTACTGGTACAGGATCCAATGTTGACTACGGAATAGAGAAAAAAATCTAGTAAAGATATTGGAGTCATTATTGAATCAAAAAGTGAAATGGAATCACCAACATGAGGTTCAGGATCACTTTCAGGTTCAAGTTCAATTTCGGGAAAATGATAATTTGCTAAAATGTCAAGGTGATTCTCAAAATTTTGGGCAAGTTCAAAAGGATGTAAGGAAATTGAATCTTAATTTTCGTCCACAGAAGGAATGTGAATAGGTGAAATGGTTGATTCAAGTTCAGAAATTATGAGAATCAAAACTGACTCAAGAACGGTATTAAGTTCAGGTAACACTGCAGGAGTCGATGTTGATTCACGGATTGGACTCGAATCGCTAATTTGAAGCTCAAGTTCACATTCATCTTCAAGTTCAATTTTAGAAAATGGATAACTTGCCAAACTATCAAGAGGTTAATGTTGGTGAAGTTCAGGTTGGTATGATGAAATTGAAGCTGGATTTTCAAAATGACATGATTCGTGAGTCGTGTGAACATTTGGTGGACATGGTAGGTCAATCATATTTTGCATTATGCGCTAGGTCTCTTGTACGAATTCCATAGTTTTTTCCCACAATAATTTTCCTTTGAGTCATTTTGGAAAAGAACTACATGAATTTTGAAAATTTGGTGGACATGATGAGGCTACCATTTTTTTAAATTGTTGTTGGGCCTTTATCACTTCTTCCAAACTCCTTTCCAATGATGATTTTTCTTCAATTTGTGGTTCAAGAAAAGGAGTATATGAATCAAAATCGGGGAGTGAATATTGTGAAAATTGTGGACAAGATAGTTGAAAATTGGACTCAGGGTAGGTGAATCCCCATGAACTCTGTGAAGAGTGAAAATTATTTTAAAAATTATCGTCATAGGATTGGGGATTGGGTCATATTGAGTCGGATAATCCCAATCTGGCATATATGATTGGTTCATGTTGTACATAGCCGGGTTGGAGTTATCCGAGTCAAATGAGGTCAGGGTGAAATATGAATTCATATTATCATTGAAAGAATTATTATTGTTGAAATCCATATCACAATTTACAAAAGAGAAAACAAACAAACAAAAAGAAAAAGAAAATAAGCCTATGCTAGGGTTGACTTAGACCTAGACGACTCCTAACTGGTTAGATGTCTACGGGGGATACATTGTCGGAATCTGACCACGAGTTAATCAGCCAGGTAGGGGCAAGATCAGTGGGAGGTATCCGTGCCAGAGCAACGGGCCTAATTATGCCAAACCACTGTTCTTCGAGGTTTCGCCTCTCAATTCCCAACCTTAAATACCGATTTTACAAGAGTTAACTTCTAACAACTTCCCCCTTAGGTCAATCTCTTAAATGAGTCCGAGATGTTCCTAGGGGCCAACGTCTAGCAATTTTTATTTAGGCTTGGGTTGTGTGAGTGGGAAGGTGATTTTTGGGCTAAGAGTGGGTAATGACTTCCCCACATTATATTGTCTTGAGTTTTGCCCTTAAGTTTAATTTGTGCAAGTGTGCAATATAGATAAGAATGAACACACAAAGAGAGTTTATCACCCACGTGTTTGTCCTAACTATATGCTATGCAATATGTACACCTCTATCAAGATCACAACAACGCATGAATAGAATACAATATATTGGAATGAAAATTGACACGTGCGTAATTGAAATGTCTAAATCGTTTTAAGGCATCCAATTTTCGTATTTTAGTTCTTAAAATTATTACAGTGCACAGGTAATATAAATAAAAACAAGCAGCAGAGTATATGAATATACAAGAGTTTACCCAACCACACAAGAGCAAGTGTGGACTTCTGTAATGCTAAAACTTTAACCTGCACACCAACAAAATAAAGAAGAAAAGTTAACAAAAATGTGAAATCAAACTTTCCCATCCCTGACAACGACGTCAAATTTGATCAGGGAAAAACCGCGCACAAAAAGTGTATGTTTTGAAATCAAGATTTAAAGTGTGTGTGCTTTGGCTTCCTCGATACTTCCGTTATAGCATAGAGGCTAAAACGAGTCGAATCCATAAGGACAGGAGGCGATAGAAGCTTTATCGGTTGATTCACGAGTATGTTAAAAGTTCTTTAATGTTTGAAAGAATCAGAGAAAAAGAAAACAAAGAATGGTAAGAGAAAAGTACGATGAAATACGAAGAAATGGGAAACATAGAAGATAAGATAATGGTTTTTGATATATTTCTAAAATAAAGTAAAAAGATAAAGAAAACACATGGCTACTAACTACTAATAACTCCACTAACATGCTAACCTCTTAGTGATAGTTGCCTCACATATATTCTTGGCAATCACTAGTCCTTGGTTTAAGAGCGTTACAAAGCATGACTCATATGTTAACTTTCACATTCAAATTTAACCAGCAAGTGCAAGCTACACTTAAATCATCAAAACCCAATAAGAGCAAGCATGAAATAAAGTAATGTTAGCTTGTTAGAGATTTAGATGTTAGAGTGTTAGATCCATCATCATGAGCCATCAATGGCTCTTGCAAGAGCAAGGCTAAGTAGAGGCTATTAGATTCATGTGGATTATCAAATAAGAAGTTAGCAAGTTAGCGGTTAGTAGTTAGTTGTCATGAGAGAAAAGATTAGCTAAACATGTAAAAGGAGTTAGATAGAAAATAAAGAGAAGTAAAGAGAGCACCTTTCATAACTTGTCACATTCTATTACAAGCACTCTTGTATTCCAAACATGTATCACTCTCTCTCCTATTATAAGATCTACAAGAAATGAAAAATACAAGGGAGGAAGAAGAAGAAGAACTAAACTAAACTATCTTAAACTACAACATGGGAAGAAAACCCTAAAACTAACCTAAAAACTACTCAAAAACTCCTCTCCCCGATTCTGGAAAAACCCCAGGGTATTTATAGGCAAAAGGGGGAACCAGGGTACTGTACGGAGCCGCGCGTCAAATCTTGACGCGCGGCTCCACAAGGGAGCCGTGGAAACGTGGCTATGGCGTCGTTTTCGTGGTCATAGGGCGGCCGCCTGCGCGGCGCCGCCTGCGCGGCGCCGCCTGCTGCGTTGTCCTCTCCTGTCCCCCTTTCGGCTGGATGTCCTAGTGTTGGGTTTTAGGTTTTGGGTCCCTGATTTTGACAGAATCACCTCCAAAGTCAATGGCTATCTTTGTAGGCCTTTAATTACCAATTAAATGGTAATTTTGGGACTTCATCTTCATTTCATGCCATGGACCTAGAAACATGCAAGAGAGGTATTATTAGCAGAATTTAATATTAAATAAATGTAAAAATGTGCTATGAAATATGCAGTTTTAGAGACTAATCAACGACAATGAAGGCCAGTTCATCTATCTCTCTCCTCTCTAGACTCCGCAATTTTAGACTGTCGGGGGTTCCCTACAGCTCCCAGGGCTCAACTAGAATGCTAAACGTCAGCGAAGGCGTCGCACCCATCGATAACAAATTGAAAATTCTGCAATTGCAATCTGCTTTGCAGATACAGAATGCGAGGCTTAGACCCGCGATTCTTTGAAGCAACATGAGACCAGTGTTCTTCAAACGCACGTCTCAATGTCCAAATGTGAGGTTCGAATTTTTGGTCCAAAACGCGAGACCCGCGTCTATGCAGATGCAGAACACAAGGTTCAGATCCGTGTTTATCTGAAGCAACATGAGACCTGTGTTCTTCAAATGGGCATCTCAACGCCCAAGCACAAGGTCTGTGTTTTTATCCCATAATGTGAGACTTGCGTCCAATCTGTGCCAAAACGTGATTCTCACATTCTTACTACTCAATGCAAAGTTTGCGTTCTGAAGCAGACTCTGCCAAAACACGAGGCTAGAACCCGTGTTCAGCCTCAGATGGCTAGGATCAAAGCTGATCCAAAAAGTCCTCGTTCGCATGACTTTGAGGCTAGTCCTTTGGATACCCCTGTAACAGATCTAAGGGACTACTTGACAAAAAAAAGGAGTGCCCATCAAATCACTCCCTAATGCTATTGTGAATGGCTCATCACGACAGTACTCTTCGAATGCCACTACAACTCTCATACGAGCAAGTATCGGTATTCAATCGGCTATCAGTCGCCCAAGTCTCTAACTCAGCCAAGAGACGTCGCTCCCGCAAGAAGTCATTCTCTGATGTGGAGTACCCTGAGGTAACTTCAAACATGGTGGATTCGTGCACTACACCGAGCAAGTCCAAAGGGAAGCAACCAGTGGTCTAATCCGATGAGTCTGAAGATGAACCTTCTTCTAGTTAAAAAAAATACTAAGTGAATCAGAAGGAATGTACCAACGCACTCGTATTTGCACTGGTACAATTGCCCTAATGAACTACAATGCCCTAGCCTGGGGTATCGACATGAACAAGGCGCACCCCGCCATCGCAAAATTACAGGCCTCTAACTCTTCTACAGAGAAAAAAAACCTCCGCATACATGGCGGGCACTTTTGAAGAAGTGGCTAAGCGATTTGAAGAGTAGACACATGTTCAGAGGAAACAATTTGGTATGATTCGAGCTCAGCAAGAGTCTATCGACACCCTTAACCAGATACTTGCACAGCTACTTAAGAAGAAGAAAAAGGGTCCAGAGACCAAGGGGAAAACGAAGGAAAGAGAGAGCTCTTCTTCTGAGGATACTGAGAGTGAAAAATACTCAAACCCCGAGTTCTCCAAACCTTCCTTTGAAGAGGAGGATAGTTAAGAAAGCAGATCTCACCACTCCGGGAGGATGATTAATCTAGAACAACGCCTCAAAGCCCTTGCGCATCGAGGCGACCTTCAAGATGTGGGGGTAGTCTGACTCTACCTAGCGGAATAGGACACAGCTCCGTACCCTCCACGATTCAAGGCATTGACCCTACATACTTTTGACGGTATACTACTTTATATCTCAAACTGGGAATGTAGTATCGAACGATGCGATCATGGACATTTATTCATTGACACTCTCAAGGGGGTTGCCTTTGAGTGGTTCATGAAGCTGCCCGCCGGCTCTATCAAAACTTGGGCCGACTTAGAAAAGCTATTTCTAACTCGCTTCTTCGAAAATAATACAGAGTTAGTAATGCCGATTCTCCTTGCCACGAAGCAAAAGAAAAGAGAGTCTATCAAGGCTTTTGTAGAGAGATTCCAGAGTATGGCAATCCGTTATTCAAGTGGCATGTTCCAATCAACACTGATGGAAATATACCGCCACAACCTACAGACTGCACTCCTCGCCCATATAGGAGTAGCGGAATGCCGCACTTAGAAGCAGCTGGTGCAATAAAGTGAGCTGACAGAAGAAATAGTCGTCCGGGTCAGAGCTGAAGAGAAAGACAACAGACCAAGACCCGACAAACTGAGCAACACAATCTGAGTCATTTTCTCAACCCAAAAGATGAGATACTCTCGCAACGGAGGTTAAATCACCTTTGAAACCCCTTGAAAATCACCTAGAGGGGGGGGTGAATAGGTGATTATGCTAATCTAATGAACTTAATGCGGAATTTAAAAACTAATTGCAATTAACAAGAGATGCACACTCAAACAAGCCAAGCAAATAATTATGAATGAACAATATGAATATATGCAAGGCACAAAGTAAAGAGAGAGAGAGAGTAAGAGCCAAGGGATCAAGCGCAAACAACAAGATATGTTTCGAGGTTCGAGCACCCAGCTCTACATCAGCGCCTTCACACAGAAGGATTTTAAGTCCACTAGCTTGTCCACAAAGGACTCCCACAAAGGGAACCTCCACCGAGGATTTGGGACAATAACAATTACAAGGAGTACCCAACTCCTCTCCTTACAAACACAACCTCCTCCTTGAGGCACAACTCCAAGCCAACAAACTATCACCTCACAACTTGAGGGATTAACACAAGGATCACCTCACAACTTGAGGGATACAACCCAAATGCACAACCTCCTCAACACAATGAGGGAAAGGCACAAAGCCAAGCAAAGATAGGATTTTCAACTTGGTGGTCTAAACAACAACCACAAACAATCTCTTTTCCCACACAAAGATCTTATAGAATAAGATAGTAGATGTAGCTCAAGTGTGGAGAAAACCAAAGGAATGGAAATCAAAAACTCAAAGAAAATCCTTGGGAAAAACTGAAACCAAGATATAGAAGTTGAATCAAAATCTTTTCCCAAAAACCCTTTTCTTTGATCTTCCAAACCCTAGCAAAAACACCAAAAAGATTGTTCAATTTAAAGCCCAAAAACTTCTTTTGATTGCTGTGAAAACACTAGAGAGTCAGGAAAAATTCGCAAAAAAAATCTTATGAAAAACAGGCTATTAATGGGGTATTTATAGCCCCCAGAAAAATATAGCCGTTGGCAGCAAATCCTGCCAAAACTGAACCAGCGGTCGACCGGCCGGTCGACCGTCCAACGGTCATATTTCAGACCGTTGTGTCATCGGTCGACCGGGCGGTCGACCGTCCCCAGAACCAGAGAGCAACGGCTCTCTGGGCGGTCGACCGCGCGGTCGACCGAAACAAATAGAGAGCAACCCTGCTCTCAGTCGGTCGACCGTGCGGTCGACCGGCTAAAGGGGTAGCCAGCGTGCACGTATCCGTGCACGTCGGTCGACTGATACGGTCGACCGGCTACTTGGTGCGGTCGACCGTAGGGGTCGACCGACCTAGCCTGGCAGAGACTGTTCTGGTCAGCAAAAACATGTAATTTTTAATCCTAAAAATTCCCATTAAATCTCTAAAAATCCACAAAAATAGTTTTATCATTTTTCATTGAAATACAAACTTGTGTTAAAAAGTTTAACACAAATCTCAAACATTTTGAACCATTTTTGTGTTATAGAAATTTTGCCAAAAACCGAAAACTGTTTTTTTTAAAACTTGAATTTTTGAATAGAAAATACATTTTGTCCAAAACTCATCCAAATACAAAAACATGATATTAAACAACATTTAGGCATGATGTATATGGATATAATCCTATATACATGAAACATATATATATATCCATGTTTTTTACTTTAATTCCAAAATATGTTTTGTTAAAAATACCAAAACATAAAACACATGAATAAGTGAGTCAAAACTAAGTTTGTCTAGGAAGTTAAGCATGCATGTATATAGAACAAATCTAATATACATTAAACCATTTAAACTTGTTTTGAATCTATCTATTCATGCAAACCAAGATCGGTTAAACCTAAAACCGAAAAACCGAAAACCAATATTCAAAACATGAAACGTGTGTGTTGTGAACTTGAGCATATCATACTATTCTAATCTTTACAATTTGGATCTAAACACAAAACTAAACTAGGGTATCGAAGTCTTCTTGTAGAGCGCCGTCTCCAAGCCGACTCGATCCAAAACTCCTTGATCCACCGAGCAAGTGCTATATATGATCTTTGACGCTCGGGCTCTTGAATTAACATGTGAAAGCTTCCAAATCATCTTGTTGAAGCTAATCACCTACTAATAACTTGATTAATGATCTGAAACTAAAATCACAAGATTATTAGTAAACATAACTACATGAGTTAATCATCATCAAAACTAGGGTGGAAGGCCTTTGGACCAACACCCCTATCAACCAGAGGTGGACCTCTAGGCCAAGCACGTGCCATTAAAGCATCTCCTTCAAAGATGAGCATGTGGTCTCTCTGTTCCAGCTGCTCCAGAAGAGTAACAAACTCAAACTGTCAGAGGCCAGACGCCCTGACAAAGTCGGGAAGACTGAGCATCTCAACTACTGTTTATATCACTTGATATGGGGCATTCCACGAAAAACTGCTACATATTCAAGGATGTTCTTCAAGCTCTAATCGACGCAGATACCCACAAACTTTGTCCAGAGCAGAAGAAGGTGACGGCTAACATGACGTTTCCTCAATTTGGCAAAGAACTCCTGTCAATACCAGCCGAAGTGTTTCCCCTCCTGAAAGGGGAATTGAGGATAATCAATACCGATCCCCACAATAAAAAGGAAAAAGGTCTTGTCCCTGTTCCTACTCCTCGAGGAGAGATAATGTGGGTCTACCCTGATATTATCGAAAACCAATAATGGACAACTGTTACACAAAAAATCCAAAGACAAGGCAAAAGCGTCCTCCAGTAATGTGGTGGGAATCTCTACCAGAGAAACTGAGAAAGATATTGCTTCCCTTACTAGTTTAGGAGAAAAGGAGTCTGCCTTGGCTGCTGGTACAAGCACTCCTTCCACGTCGAAGACCCGATCTGGCAAGTAGTACATAAAACAGTATGGTCAGCCAGTAGTAAGCTCTTCCCAACCAGTGAAGAAAATGGTTGAGCAGTCAACAAAGCAGCTCATGGACAAACAGAAGAAGCTTTGTTATGCCCAACCCTTCAAAAAGATGATGTGAGACCATTAACTCACTTCTGCTTGGATGTTTTGGCTCAGCTGGCCAATATCCCTGCTTGGATCACTCTGTACAAGCTTCTTAGACTTTTCAAGTCCACAAGGGAAGCTCTAAGAGAAGTATTGGCATATTCTGAGCTTTTCTTAACACAGATTCCCTCCATCCCAGAGGAAGAAGACGATGGACACTATCATCAGGCCTCAAGACGTTCCCCATGCATCACATTCTCTCCGGAGGATATGCAAATAAAGGGAAAACATGATAGACCCTTATATTATGCAGGGTATATTGGATCATCTGAAGTGAGCTGCATTCAGGTTAATCCAGGAACCGCATTAAGCTGTATGCCTATCCGGGTCATGCAGCACGTAGGGATTCTCACCCATTGATTGAGCGCTACATAGCCAACCATTTATGGCTTCAATGCTAATGGTACACGTCCGATGGAAAAGATTAAACTCAGATGCTAGATCAGAGATTTGAAGTTTGAAGTGACGTGCTATGTCACTAATGCCGACATGTCTTGCTGCTGTGACTACCATAGATCACCACAACTCCGTCGTCCCATCTATCCTTCATCAAGTAATGAAATATGCTAATGAACAGGGAAGAGTGAGAACATTGGTTGCTGAAATATATCTATTCAAGGGGGTAGAGAACTACTTCACTGACTCCCTCCTTTACCAAGATTCTCTTGAGACTGATGAGAATCTCCAGCCAGAAGAACTAGACTCTGGCAATGAAGCGAACACGAAACGAGAGGCAGAAGAAGAATGTCTTTGGGAAACAAATCCCCTTGTAACGAGCATTAATAAGCTCAATTTCAATACCACTGCCAATGTTGAAGGCGAATGGTTTATCAATACTTTTCTATATTTGCTTCTGATTCTGTGCCGTCAGACGCTAGTACTAACATGAATAGTGACCAATAGTCGGCAGTAGATGCTCTAACATCATTGCATGCACCAATCAAGTTGTCCTTTGTGATGCGCGAAAACACTAGCGATGCACAAAGAGTTTTCTTCAAAGTTTCAGCTAAACGTAAAGGTCAAAAGCCGATTCTATTCGGGAGAATCGAGCCCGAGCCAGTGACTCGTGAAAGCTCAGGAGACAATCCTGAGTTCCCACAGTTCTCCCATTATGGGTCAAATGCATGTCGTATGATGGAAAATATGGGATATGATCTAATGAAAAGGTCTGGCTTGAACTTGGCCAAGAAGACAGACACTACTCCGATCCTTTGTCCCTAAAGGGAAAGCCCCTGACTACTATCATCAAACTCGGAGGGAATTAGGCTATGTGTCAACTCCAATCCTATCAGACTCTGAATTCAAGGAATCATTATATCACGATCACTCGTCGGCACGTCATCATAGGAATCAGATGTCAGTAACGGTGATACCTTCGAAGGTCTTTCGGTCACTATGGTTGCAACCAGCCAACTGAGAGATGACAGATAAGAAGAAGCATCGATTGCGACTCCAGAAGTTAGAAGCTTGGGATGACAAACGTCTTCAAGCTCAATAACAAATTGAGCTCTATCAAGCTCAAATTTCCAAAGCCTTTAATAAGAAAATCAGAGAACGGGTTTTCAAGAAAGGCAACTTTGTCTTAGCTTGTAACGCCCCGATTCCACGGATACGGGGACGTCACTGCAACGTATATACGTAGGTCAAAAGGAACCCCCACGTATATACGCTAAGCATAAAGTACAACAAGAAATCCGAGTACACACGAAGCGTGGTATTCATACAAATGCCAACATGAAAGGTACATATACAAAGTCATCACAGTATGATAAACATCTACACATTACATGTGTCTTTTATCATGACAAGTCCAAAAGTAGAATATACAAGATGAACAACAAAATGCTCACGAGTAGGATGGAGATCCCGTGAGTCAAAAGAGGAGCCTGGCACGAAGGAAGAAGAGCTAGCCTGCTCACTAGAGGAAGCTCAATCTACAGTGGATGGCTCCACTACGTTCCAAGCTTCGAAATCTGAATATGCAAATCCAAAGGGTCAAGACATATAATAGTAAACAACTATAGCCAAGTGGCAAAGCGATAAGAATAGGGGTTAGAACACAAGTGTAATATATAAGGACAGGTATCACATACAGGGAACGGGAAATCAAAAGTAAAGCTGATTAGATGCAAAAATGATTTTATACGCTTAGGTCACGGTCCCATGAGACTAGTACATCGAAGGAATAATCCAAACAAGGAAACCTTCATCTATATACCTTTTGTCTCATGCCACATAAATCCAAGCGTATAGAATCAGAGTTGCAAATCATGCTATGATCAAGACGGGAATACATAACAGTAATAGTAAAGGTCCATAACACGAGTACCATAAGTCATAACCAGGACTATAACAGGAAACATGACATGGAATCATAATAGGCAACGTCTACTATTATTATTATTATTATTATTACTCGTCCAACTCATATATCTCGGTATGTGTCTTGGTATGCATCCCAACTCACATACATCCATATATAGCTAGGCGAGGGTTGTTAACGGAAGTAGATGGAGAACTGATATCCCTTCTTATAGTGGTTTCCATACACCTGGAACCAGCTTTGGAGGCCCAAAGTCCCCCTAAATGTAATGTAATGACATATAACTTTCACCTATGTATATATATATACGTGTATATATATATACTTGTATCCCATCACTATAAGCAAGAGTATCATTCCGGCATCCATCACTTCCTCCCATACCCATACAAGTTGTCCTTTTTATAACTTAATAATATAATTACCAGATTATGAGAATGAGTAGGATCATAACTGTAATCGTAACTGTAATCATAAATGTAGGACATAAATGTAAGGCATAACCAGTGGTCAAGTACTACATTCCCATTATCGAGATAATTATACAATGTCAAGTGTATCATGCTTGGTTTTAAAAGATAGCATGACAAGTGGTGATATAAATAAGGTAATCAATCATGAGAAGAGATTAACGATAAGCAGGGTAAGTCACATGGCCTAACAAGAGGTTCTAGCAATTTAGGTGATATACATGTGTTAAAAGGAAACATAAAACTATCAAGTCTAAGGGATTGACAAGTGGTTGATAGTGTTAATGATCAAGTCACACCAAGTGATTGATAATAGTCCGATGATGTAATTAGATATGAAACAGTAGCATGTAATTGACATGCATGAAGTAATGGATACGGGTGATATATATATCAAGTGACAAGTCAAGGAGTGAAATATAGAATAACATGTCATGAAGTAGGAACATATAATAACAAGTTATGAAATACTAGTTAAGAATTGTTTAGCAAGGATAATACATCACCAAGTATCAAGGGTAAGGTCAAATTTTAGAAAGAATGAGAATCAGCAAGTTTGGCCCAAAATCAGACTATCGGTCGACTGGGTCAATATGACCGGTCGACCGATTTAAGGCCGTGAGCTCCAGGTTGGGCCGGTCGAGTGCCGGTCGACTGCCGGTCGACCGGGGCTATAACTAGCGGTCGCCTGTCGGTCGACTGCCGGTCGACCGATACAGGGCCGTGAGCTCCAGATTTTCTACCGGTCGACTGGTTGGTGAACCGGTCGACCGCCAGTACAAAACTGTGCACGTTCGTGCACATCGGTCGACTGCCCCCTTGGGCCGGTCGACCGGAGTTCTGGAATTTGCTGTGGTCTGTTCTGAAAAATCAGATTTTGTGGTGGATGTTTTTATTGGATAAAAATATGATTTTTCTAACATAACATGACATGATCTATCACCACAAATATACTAATAATATTAAGAGTCTTGGTGAGTAAAAATACTCACTTCGAATGGTGGTTTGGAATTTCTACGAGTTCCGGAAAATACGAATCACCAACTTAATTCTCGGCGATGTCGCGGACGATCCCAATTCCCAAGTTGTAGTTGCTTGAGATGGAAGAAAAGACCTAGGGTTTGCTTTAGAGAAGGAAGGGATTTTGCAAGGGTGGATTTCTTGATGAAGTGAATAAAAGGTTAAAAATGTAAAGGGTTTGGTTTAAATAGGATTTGAATTTGTAAAGGAGATGCAATAATATGAAAGAGAGGGGCTTTTGTGCAAGGTGGAGGATGAAGTGTCTCCCTTGACCAATAGGATCATGCCATGGTGAGAGTGAGGTGTTCCCTCTAGCCAATGGTGGCTTGCCAAGTGTGGGGTGAGGTGGAAGTAATGTGTGGTGGAGAATAAAGGAAGTGTGTGGAAGTGGTGAGGTGGAGTGATGAGGTGGCAAAGCTTAGGGATGAAGTAAAGAAGCTTGTGGTGGAGAATAAAGGGAAAAGAAAATAGGAAAGAAAATTAGAAAAGAGAAGATATTTTCTCTAACTCCAAAAATGGAAATATCGGAAACACGGATTCCCGGGTTAAAGTCATGAATGCGGAAATCTTTCGGGAAAATACCGGATACGTCCCGAAATCAAGTATCTCGGAACCACCCGAAATAAATATCAAAAATCCATAATATTATATTAAGAATAATAGTGAAATCCGTTTTAAGAAATACTTTATAGTTTTAATATTAAAAATACTGGAATCAGTCTTCTACCGACTCCGGCGGAAAATCCATAAATTCGTAAAATCTCCAGAAAAAGTATTTAAGTGCGAAATGTGATTCTAAGAAGAAAAGTCTAAAGACTCTTCTGGAAATTCCAAGTGGTTTGTGAATTAAAAATCCGGGAAGCGGTCAGCGACACTGGCCGACACCGGTTTTGAAGAAATTCCTTTTATTTCTAGGAAAATTCCAAAAATTCATATAAAATCTAATATATTGGAAAATGATCTTTGAAATTAAAATCGTTCAAATACGGAAAATAAATCGAAAAATACGGTCGAAAAACTGAATACGAAATTAAGTACGTATTCCGGGAACGGGGTATTACAATCTACCCACCTTACAAAAAATTGCGTCCTCGCAATTTCGCTAAGGGGCAAATTGAATACAAAGGGGGCATGGTTGAAATCAAAGGCTACGAAAAATCCAAAACAGTATTAAGGTGAACATAGGAAGAATCAAGATGGACAATGAAAGAATGATGAGGGGCATATTAAGAAAGATAACTAACGCAAAAACAAGATCAGGGGTAGTGGTTACCATGATATCTCTAAGGTTCCTGCCCTGGGTACTGGTCTGCCCACTCCGCTGCATCGTCCGATGCCTCAGCTGCCATGTTGTAACCTTGGCCTCTACCCTGATCCGCTCTAGGCCTCATTCCCCTCTGCTGATGATTGTACTGTTGAGGTGGAAATGGAACTCTTCGATCCACAAGTCCTGGGTTCCTCCTTAATGGTGGAGCTGGTAGAGCTGGGGCTGAATGTGCTGGTCGGATTGGTGCCACACCACCAAACTTTCTGCGTGGGCAATCCCATAGCATATGATTCCCTGACCCACACACCAAACATAATCTCTTGGCTACTCGACAATCGCTCTTATAATGTCCGGGTCTGTGGCAATAGTTGCATACAATCTGAGACAGAGAAGGTTGGGATGGTCTCTTCATCATCGGGCCATGGTTTGCTCTACCTACATCTTCCTCATCTATCAACTCAAAAGATCTCTTCTTGGCCTGATTCCCCATCTGGTTCTCTCTCTCCTTCTCAAACCCACGCTCCACCTCTCGAGCGCTGGTGAGAACCTCTGCATATGTCTTCAAGTGTTGGGGCATTAGGAACATCTGAACCTTCATCTGAAGACCCTGCTGAAATCTACTCGCCCTTCTCTCCTCATCCGTTATCATATATGGCGCGAAGCGGCTCAATCTGAGAAACTCCGCGGCATACTCGTCCACGGACTTGTTCCCCTGCTGGAGCCTGATGAATTGCTCCTCCATATCTTTCTGTGCCGTAGCAGGGAAGAACCGACTGTAAAAACTCTTGGAGAAAGTATCCCAACTGATAGGCTTCTCCAATCGGGCCTCCTCGGCCAACCACCAAGTTCGAGCTATGTCTTTCAGCTGAATTTTGGCTACCTCAACTTGATCCTCCTTTGGTACACGGGCGGCGTTCAGCAGATCAGTAGTGTCCGTCAACCATTGCTCAGCCTCCAATGGTTTCTCTCCTCCAGTGAAGATGGCTGGCTGCAGCCGTCGGAAATCGGACACGTTCCCAGGCCTCTGCCCCTTTGGGGCTGTTAGCTCTTGCCTAAGAAGCTCGGTCTGCTGCCGTTGATTCTCCATCTGCTGTTGCTGGTACTGCTGCTGGTTCTCCATCTGCCGTTGCTGGTTTTCCACCATAACCTGAATGATCTTCAGGATATCAGCATTCTCTCCCCCTACGGGTCCATTCGGGACTTGCCCGATATTGTTACGACCCGATCGTCTCTCCATACCGTATGATAACTGGAATTGGAAACAAATGAAAGGAGTTTAGGATACGAAGGAATTTGATCAATGAAGGAATCAAGAAGGACTCGATAACTTTGTATATTATAGTTGGCATTAGCAAATTACTAGAATTTGCCACTTGATTGTACTTTAGGTTTGAGAGCCTAGGCTCTGATACCAACTTGTAACGCCCCGATTCCACGGATACGGGGACGTCACTGCAACGTATATACGTAGGTCAAAAGGAACCCCCACGTATATACGCTAAGCATAAAGTACAACAAGAAATCCGAGTACACACGAAGCGTGGTATTCATACAAATGCCAACATGAAAGGTACATATACAAAGTCATCACAGTATGATAAACATCTACACATTACATGTGTCTTTTATCATGACAAGTCCAAAAGTAGAATATACAAGATGAACAACAAAATGCTCACGAGTAGGATGGAGATCCCGTGAGTCAAAAGAGGAGCCTGGCACGAAGGAAGAAGAGCTAGCCTGCTCACTAGAGGAAGCTCAATCTACAGTGGATGGCTCCACTACGTTCCAAGCTTCGAAATCTGAATATGCAAATCCAAAGGGTCAAGACATATAATAGTAAACAACTATAGCCAAGTGGCAAAGCGATAAGAATAGGGGTTAGAACACAAGTGTAATATATAAGGACAGGTATCACATACAGGGAACGGGAAATCAAAAGTAAAGCTGATTAGATGCAAAAATGATTTTATACGCTTAGGTCACGGTCCCATGAGACTAGTACATCGAAGGAATAATCCAAACAAGGAAACCTTCATCTATATACCTTTTGTCTCATGCCACATAAATCCAAGCGTATAGAATCAGAGTTGCAAATCATGCTATGATCAAGACGGGAATACATAACAGTAATAGTAAAGGTCCATAACACGAGTACCATAAGTCATAACCAGGACTATAACAGGAAACATGACATGGAATCATAATAGGCAACGTCTACTATTATTATTATTATTATTATTACTCGTCCAACTCATATATCTCGGTATGTGTCTTGGTATGCATCCCAACTCACATACATCCATATATAGCTAGGCGAGGGTTGTTAACGGAAGTAGATGGAGAACTGATAGTCTGTCTTATAGTGGTTTCCATACACCTGGAACCAGCTTTGGAGGCCCAAAGTCCCCCTAAATGTAATGACATATAACTTACCGCCAATATATATCCCATCACTATAAGCAAGGTATCATTCCGGCATCCATCACTTCCTCCCATACCCATACAAGTTGTCCTTTTTATAGTTTATTATTATAATTATCTGATTATGGGAATGAGTAGGATCATAACTGTAATCATACATGTAGTCAGAACTGTAATCATAAATGTAATCAGAAATGTAAGACATAGCAAGTGATCAGGTACTACATTCCCATTATCGAGATAATTATACAATGTCAAGTGTATCATGCCTTGTTGTAAAGAGATAGCATGACAAAATGGTGATATACAACACGTAACCAGTCAAGTCAGGAGATAGATGATAGTCTGGGTAAGTCATGGTACCACATAAAGGTCTTGCCAAATAGTGGCATGTCAAGTAGTCAAGTGATAATCCAGTAGAAGTCAGGTGATATACATGTGTTAAAAGAAAGCAAGTAACTGATAAGTCTGAAAAAATAGCATGGCAATCATAGGGGAAACTCAGAAGTCAACGACCACGAAGGGTCGGCCACGCATAATACGAAAGTAGTGAAAGACATATAAACATAAAATAGAAATATGAAGCAAGAAGGTAGCGAGTAAGAATACTCGCTACCTTCTTGCTTCATATTTCTATTTTATGTTTATATGTCTTTCACTACTTTCGTATTATGCGTGGCCGACCCTTCGTGGTCGTTGACTTCTGAGTTTCCCCTATGATTGCCATGCTATTTTTTCAGACTTATCAGTTACTTGCTTTCTTTTAACACATGTATATCACCTGACTTCTACTGGATTATCACTTGACTACTTGACATGCCACTATTTGGCAAGACCTTTATGTGGTACCATGACTTACCCAGACTATCATCTATCTCCTGACTTGACTGGTTACGTGTTGTATATCACCATTTTGTCATGCTATCTCTTTACAACAAGGCATGATACACTTGACATTGTATAATTATCTCGATAATGGGAATGTAGTACCTGATCACTTGCTATGTCTTACATTTCTGATTACATTTATGATTACAGTTCTGACTACATGTATGATTACAGTTATGATCCTACTCATTCCCATAATCAGATAATTATAATAATAAACTATAAAAAGGACAACTTGTATGGGTATGGGAGGAAGTGATGGATGCCGGAATGATACCTTGCTTATAGTGATGGGATATATATTGGCGGTAAGTTATATGTCATTACATTTAGGGGGACTTTGGGCCTCCAAAGCTGGTTCCAGGTGTATGGAAACCACTATAAGACAGACTATCAGTTCTCCATCTACTTCCGTTAACAACCCTCGCCTAGCTATATATGGATGTATGTGAGTTGGGATGCATACCAAGACACATACCGAGATATATGAGTTGGACGAGTAATAATAATAATAATAATAATAGTAGACGTTGCCTATTATGATTCCATGTCATGTTTCCTGTTATAGTCCTGGTTATGACTTATGGTACTCGTGTTATGGACCTTTACTATTACTGTTATGTATTCCCGTCTTGATCATAGCATGATTTGCAACTCTGATTCTATACGCTTGGATTTATGTGGCATGAGACAAAAGGTATATAGATGAAGGTTTCCTTGTTTGGATTATTCCTTCGATGTACTAGTCTCATGGGACCGTGACCTAAGCGTATAAAATCATTTTTGCATCTAATCAGCTTTACTTTTGATTTCCCGTTCCCTGTATGTGATACCTGTCCTTATATATTACACTTGTGTTCTAACCCCTATTCTTATCGCTTTGCCACTTGGCTATAGTTGTTTACTATTATATGTCTTGACCCTTTGGATTTGCATATTCAGATTTCGAAGCTTGGAACGTAGTGGAGCCATCCACTGTAGATTGAGCTTCCTCTAGTGAGCAGGCTAGCTCTTCTTCCTTCGTGCCAGGCTCCTCTTTTGACTCACGGGATCTCCATCCTACTCGTGAGCATTTTGTTGTTCATCTTGTATATTCTACTTTTGGACTTGTCATGATAAAAGACACATGTAATGTGTAGATGTTTATCATACTGTGATGACTTTGTATATGTACCTTTCATGTTGGCATTTGTATGAATACCACGCTTCGTGTGTACTCGGATTTCTTGTTGTACTTTATGCTTAGCGTATATACGTGGGGGTTCCTTTTGACCTACGTATATACGTTGCAGTGACGTCCCCGTATCCGTGGAATCGGGGCGTTACATAGCTATCAGAAGACCCATGGTTATGACACATAAGACGAATTTTTTTTAACCCAAACGGAAATGACCATTTATAGTAGAGTCAGTCTACTCAAATGGAGCATATCGCCTTATAACTCTAGATGGTGATACGCTTATGATGCTGATCAACGACAAATACCTGAAGAAATATAATCCTTAATGGGATGCTTCTCATGATCAAGTTAACACTACACCTCTTATCGAAGCTTCACCCTGATCAACCAGATGGATTAGGGTTTGAGATCCAAGATGTTTGGAGGGCGCCAAAGAAAAACTTTCTCATTCAACGGATCACATCATGATCGATCGACGCCGAGCCGACCGAACATTACTGACATTATGATGTATATGTCAACATCGAAGAAATGGTAAAGTTAGAAATTTCAGTTTTAGCCTTGTCACTCTTTTCATGATCAGGTTGACACTACATCTCTAATCAAAGCTTCACCCTGGTCAATCAGATGGATTAGGATTTGAGACCTAAGATGTTTGGGAGGGTACCAAAGAAAAGCTTTCTCATTCAATGAATATCATCACAGTCGATCCACACCGAGCCGACCAAATATTGCTGACATTATGATGCATGATGTCAACATCGAAGCAATGACAAAGTTAGAAACTTTAATTTTAGCCTTGTCACTCTTCTCATAATCAAGTTTTCACTGCACCTCTGATCGAAGCTTCACCCTGGTCAATCAGATGGATAGGGTTTGAGATCCAAGATGTTTGAGAGGGCACCAAAGAAAAGCTTTCTCATTCAATGAATCTCATCACGGCCGATCGACGTCGAGCCGACCGAATATTAATGACATTATGATGCATGATGTCAACATCGAAGAAATGATAAAGTTAGAAACTTCATTTTTAACCTTGTCACTCTTCTCATAATCAAGTTAACACTACACCTCTGATCGAAGCTTCACCCTGGTTAATCAGATGAATTAGGGTTTGAGATCTAAGATATTTGGGAGAACGCCAAAGAAAAGATTTCTCATTCAATGGATCACATCACGGTCGATCGGCGTTGAACCAACTGAACGTTGCTGACATTATGATGCATATGTCAACATCAAAGCAATGACAAAATTAGAAACTTCAGTTTTAGCCTTGTCACTCTTCTCATGATCAAGTTAACACTACACCTCTAATCAAAGCTTCACCCTGGTCAATGAGATGAATTAGGGCTTAAGATCCAAGATGTTTGGGACGACGCCAACGTAAAGTTTCCTCATTCAGCGGAGCACATCACGGTCGATCAACACCGAGCCAACGGAACATAGGTGATTTTATAATGCATGATGTAAATATTGAAGAAAAGACAAAGGCAAAATTTCAGTGTTTATCCTTGTCACTCTTCTCTATTATATAGCCATGCACCCGCCTTCAACTTAGAAGAATAGGTCATATTTTGAAGTCGAGCATGCCTAAGCAATAGTTTTAGGCACATTTCATTCTGATCATTCCTTTTAAAGCAGAAGGATGGCCTATCTAATCTGACTTTTCCATATGCAATGGTGGCATGTCTCCCTTCTCCTATTCAATTGATCGCCGCTCGACCCAACGACAAGGCATCTAAATAATCAGATGAAATAATTGAATGAGTTTATCTGATGGTTTATCAAGCCAAACTCATTGAAGAAGGTTCGTGACGCATCTTTGCAGAACCTTTTCACTGTTTCCACATTCATATCAAGATATGATCTTCGATTGGCTCTCATGATGATTGAATGAGTTTATCTTATGGCTTATCAAGCCTAACTCATTGAAAAAGGTTCGTGACGCATCTTTGCAGAACATTTTCACTGTTTTCACATTCATATTAAAGTGTGGTGACCGAATATAGATCAAAGAGGTCCACGAGGAAGGTTAATCTCCAAACAAAATCCCTGTAGAATTCATATCCACTTCTTGATCCCCAGCTCATCTACGCAGTGAAAACCCAGGAGGTACACTATGCTAATCCAATGCCTTTGATGGCTAAAGGATAGAGAAAACAGTTGGCCTTTAAACCCAACGAAAAATTCTAGATAACTCATCATGCTGAGGGGAATAGTATGGTTAGCCCAACTCAAATGGTAGTTGGTAAAGGCAAATCAAATCCGTTGATAGCTGAGAGTTTGCGAAAAATTTTGAGGGACCTGATCCCGCCATCCCTTACAAAATCCCTTATCAATTCCCGTCTATGAAATGGTAGGACCACAAGAAGTTGTAATTGTTTTCTCAGTGAAATAATCACCGATCGAACCTGTCACATTAACATTATACCTCTGGCAGCAAAACCAACTTATACCCAGTAGGATAGAATTTTAACTTGTCAATTCTCTTCAATAGAAGACGAGTCCACTAAAATTGGTCAAATGGCAAAATTTTCTGGCCAAGTTAAAAACTACACCTCTGACCAAAATTGCTCATATCGTAATATAAATTCTTGTTAAGTTAATATTATACCTATGACAGTAATTCTCTCGACTTTTGACACATTAGATGTCAAGTTAAATATCATACCTCTAATATCCATTTCATTGTTAAATTAAATACTACACCTATGATAATGATCTTTCCTCAAGCTTTCTCATTAAAATCGAGACGTTCAATGCTAAGTTAATATCATACCTCTCGCATACATTCTTGTCAAGTTAATATCACACCTCTGACAATTAAATTTGCTCAAGCTACAAATTCAAACTCGTCATGTTAACATTATACTTCTGATGGTAAAAATTTTCATAAATTCCCAGTAGATCAAACTCCACTTGTTATTCTCATCAATAGAATAGAAAGTCCACAAAATTCATTCAAATCATGGATTCAACCCCTGTCAAGTTAACCTCACACCTCTGAAAGTAACCCTCTCAAATTCCCTAGTGAAATTATCAAACTTTGAGTTGCTACGTTAATCATCACCTTTAGCAATCAAATTCAATCGTTTTGGTTTGTCTGATTTTCAAATAAAATAATGACAAGATAAAGGCAAAATTATCACTTTTATTATTCCAATAAAAATTATAAAAGTGATACAAATACTCTCTTATTCAATAAGATGGAGTGTTACAAAAAATGAAAAGAGCAAAAAGATAATCTCGCTTAGCGAGTGATTTTATTTGGTCCTTGAGGCGCTAAATATCTTTTTGACGTGCCTCCTTAACCTCAGTCAAGGCTTGGACCCTCAACTCCTCATTTGATGAAAGCTTCTTCACAGCAAGGTATGCCTAAAAAGCTTCCAACTTCAAGGTGTAGATATTGAGCTCCTGTTGTACCCGACTTTTTGCGGCCTCGAGCTCCTCCACCTTTTCCCTTCTCATTCATAAGCTTCTGCTCATCGTCTTGGATTAAGGCTCTCACCTTAATAATCGCAGCTCAAGCAGTGGTTATGACACTTTCTACATTCTTGGTAACGATCACGAATCTTTGAAGGTCATCGATCAAGTTTTGATAGCTAGCCATAGAGTCATTCAGATGGCAGGCTTGGTTGGCTATCTGCTCCTTAACTTCTTTTCGTCCGCGTTCTTGGGTAGCGTGAAGGTTGCTCAATACTTGCTGGGTATCTTCAACTAGGTTGGTACTCTCCAGGTTCTTCAGATCCTTCAAATACATTCCCAATTGCTCCATCAGCACTTGATACGCTTGCGCCTGATCAGAACCCCAGTCTAGCGGATATTCTTGACTTGGTTCTCGCGGAATATTCATTCAAACTTGAAGAAACTTCACCCGGTAAGTACCAATTCTGTGCAATACTTCATCATAGTGAAGAATTGCTCAACCATCTGAAGGGTCAGTTCTTCCAGGATATCTATAACTGGTGTCAATGCTAGAAGAACACTTCATGATCTAGTCTCTATGGTCATGACCGAAGTGCTCTCCGAAAGCAAAATGGGTGCACTTTCCCTCCCAAAAGTACAGGAGCAAGTTGGGTTAGAAGTTGCCACATCTCTGAGGTCACCACAGGAGCTTTAGGATCGAGAATGGTAATAGCTTCTTGTATAGCAACCTCAAGAACAAACTCCATAATGAGGGCCTTCTTTGTTGAAGCCTTAACAGGAATGTCCTTTGCACCAGAGGCTCTCGTTCAGAAGCATCCAACGTGATCCTCGTGTTTCAAAACCAAACAAAAGTCGCGTCTTCAACAGATGAGATTCGCGTCTTCAAGAAGCGATACTCGTGTCTTCATCAATAAGAGCCACTTCTTCTCTTTCCAACACCGAAGTATGTTCCTGCTTTTGTAATCAGTTCAACCGTACACTAGCAAAGGCAATTGACAACTCTACTAATTCAATAGTACACCAACAAACAAATCAGAGCTCAGATAAGTTCTAGACTGTGTATCTAGACACTCACAAAGATCTATCTTGGAGGCTTCAAGCAGTTCAATAGTACACTCATGAAGATCAGAATCCAGACAAGATCAAGCTCGGGACATCTCAAAAGATTACTAGTCCAATCATGAGAGTCCAAATCAACACGAAGTTCAAAGCATTCTAAAATTCGTCCCAGTCAACTGCGGAGCTTCAAAATTTGGAGGGGGTTCTGTAGGTTGTCTAAAAATCACTGAAGATAAGTCCTCAGACGCAGACCTCACTCAAACGCGCATTTTCAGCTCAAATGCGAACCTCTTGTCTAATGATAAACGCGGGTACGAGTCTGCCCCGCATTCCAACTCAAACGCGAAAGCTCAACCAAGCTCGCATCTCAACTTAAGCGCGCCTGCGAAGCCCGCGTTCCAACTCAAATGAGAAAGCTCAACCAAGCTTGCGTCTCAACTTAAGCGCGAGCCTGCAAAGCCCGCGTTCCAACTCAAACAAGAAGCTCAACCAAGCCCGCGTCTCAACTCAAACGCGGAGCTCAACCAAGCCCGCGTCTCAACTCAAACGCGGAGCTCAACCAAGCATGCATTCCAACTCAAACACGGAATTCAACTAAAGTCCGCGTCTCAACTCAAGCGCGAGCCTGCGAGCCCCGCGTTTCAATAACAAACAGAGCCGACGAGGGCCGCGTTTTTTTTGTAACTGCCCCATTACTGGGTCAATTAACACCACGTAAAGTGGAGAGTTAATCCACATTATGAAGGAATTTTAAGGGACAATTTTACCCCTAAATGCCTCTATAAATAGCCATGGAAGCTATTGAAAGGAGGTGACCTTTTGGGTAAATGGGAGAATCTTTTGGTATTCAAGAGAAGAAAGAGAGAGAGAAAGAAAGAAGTTTTCTTCTTCAAAAATAGAACTCCAAAACTTGTTGTGTCAAGTGGAGTGATCTTACTGAAGGTTCACCTAGAGGGGGGGTGAATAGGTGATGGCTAATCTAATGGTCACTTAATGCCAAATGATGCGGAAGCTAAAAACAATTATGACCTTATTAAAACTTTTACACTAAACACCACGTATAACACAAGAGTGTTGCCGAATTCCCCGTGAAGGGCTCTGGACAAACTCCTCTAGATTCCCTTGAATGGGTTGAGGTGCCGCGTTGGCTCTCTTGGTTGAATACAAGTGTTAGCAACAATCCCAAGCAAGTATATCAATTATGCACACAATATGAATATCAAGCATGTAAAGATAAGCACAAAGTAAGCATGCAAAATATAATAAGAGACAAAGAGAGAGAGAGAGCAATCGCAAACATAAAGGGTTTGTTTCGAGGTTCGAGCACACTTGCTCTACATCCCCGCCTTCGACACACGAAGGATTTCCACTATGCAAGATCCCAATGGATCTCTCCTTGGTGCCGCAACACCTACAAGCCCTCAGACTCCCTAGTCCCGTACACACGCAAGCTCACTAGCTCACCGAGGCCGCACCTCAAACACGGAGTTCGCACCCGAACTCGAAACAACGCGGACACACACGTCCGCCTCCTCAAAGGAACAAAGTAGAACTTTGGTGATCACAACTCTTGATCACCTAAAATCCTCTCACAATAACACTCCATATAGGGTAGATATAGCAATGGATAGCTCAAGTGTTGTGTGAGAAAACAAGGAAAGAATCTATGGTGAAAAACTCAAGAAAATCTCTTTTACACTCTTGATAAAACTTTCCTTTTGATTGAAAATATTTGCTCTCAAATTTGTGGAGAAAACTCTTTTAAAGGAGTGGGAAAATCTGGCTCAAAGCTCTCCTAAAATTTTCTTTCAAAACAATGACAAGACCCTCAAATTTATAGGCCAAAAAAATATAGCCGTTGGGGTCTGTCAGGCCTGCCGGTCGACCCGCCCGGTCGACCGCCAACGGTCAGAAATTCGACCGTTGGAGCCACGGTCGACCGCCCGGTCGACCGAGCCACTGGAGCAGAGAGTCGAACTCTCTGTCGGTCGACCCCTACGGTCGGCCGAAATTTCCAGAGAGCAGAGCTCTCTGGAGCGGTCGACCGGCACGGTCGGCCGTCCTCCAGTGCACAAAGGCGTGCACGTCTGTGCACGTCGGTCGACCGAGCCGGTCGACCGACTTCAGGGTTAGTCGACTATAAAGGTAGCAAGTCGACTAGCTGAAGCCTGAAAATAGATTTCTGGGATTTTAAAACTAAGTCTTTTGGTTCATATAAAATCTCATAAATACATAAAAATTCTACAAAAATAGTTTTACCAATATACTATGATATACAAACATGCTTGCACAAAATCAAGGCATGTTATAAAAGATTGGACTATTTTTGTAACTTGGAAATATTTGGCTCATGATAAAAACTGTTTTTCCAAAACAATATTTTTTCAAAACATATTTTTCCAAATCTTCATCAAATACAAAAACAAGATATACTTTTAAAGCATAGTGTGTATGGATATGATCCACTACACAATCAAGATGAAATATCTATGTTTTTGACAATAAGTATAAACTTGGTTTTGGTTGAAAGATATGTATATATGAAAATACCAAAAACCAAACATGATATTTTTCCAAAATGAAAGTCTTTTCTAAACTGAAAATTCTTTTATGAAAAGACAACAAATTCAAGAGTGCGTGTGTGATATCTACTTGAGCAATCCACCACTATTCTATCCTTTACATTTTTAACTAAAACAAAAACAAAATCTTATACCTAGACACAAGTCTCATCTTCTTGAAGTCTTCACTTGAAGGCTTCTCATCTTCTTGACTTGGTCCAAGCTTGATCCAAAAGCTCCTTGGATCACACCGTGCTAGCTCCAAATCTTGACATTTTATCCTTTGTTGAGCTATGCACCTACTAAGATCTTGATAATGAATCTGTCACTAATTAAACACAAGATCATTAGTAAACATAACTTCATGAGTTGATCATCATCAAAACTAGGGTGATAGGCCTTTGGGCCAACACTTACATCCCTAAAATGATCAAAGAGAAGCTTGTTGTTCAACTGGTCAACAGAGAAAATGCTTCACTCTCTATTGCCACACTAAGAACCTAGCCTTAAACAAAGGAGAGATTCAAATATTCTTCTCTCTTTTATAATCGAATTTTGATCTGTTATAATTTTACTGAAATAAATAAGAATTTTACTTCATATTTTCTGACCAAACACCTTGCCACGGAGCTCAAGCTTCTCTTTGACCTCTTGATCCAGCAGCGTCCAGAGCGAGTCGATCTCCTTTGCCCTCTCGTTGATAGCCTCATACAAGAAGAAGACGTCTTCCCTCGCGTTCTTCTTCTCCTTCAGCCTAGCCAGGAGGCCCTCAGCCAGCTCGAGCTTCTCCTTCCCAGACACTTCACAACCTTGGTCAACTCCACCTGCTGGGCCAGCTCCCCCGACCTCCTGATCTTTTGTAAAGTTGATCCTCGAGGTCGTTGACTCTGGACTGGTGGCAGATCAACTCGTGGCCCAGCTGGAAAATTAAGAGGTTATGTAGCCTGAGCTCCATGAGCAAAGATAACCCAGGCATCGAGCGATAATGACCTCTCGCCAACCTCTCTCACCAGGCACGCAAGTAGAACAACAGAGACCTGGGGGTCTCCCTTAGTCTAAGATTGGCACTTCTTCATCCTTATCAACAAAGTCACTTAAGGATTCATCAGAGTCAGAGCCGTCAAGGTTCTCTACAGGCCCCTTGATGAGCATGATGGTGAGGATCCACCGTGGGGAGAACCATTAAGCCTGGGAACCTCAGACCCGGAGAATATGGGTCCTAGAAGCGAGTTATGACCGCTCACCAAAACCAGGGACCTAAATCCCTGGTATGGTCGTAGAAATAAGGCAAAAGAAAACGCGGCTTTTGCCTCGTTTCTGTGGCTATCCAGGCATGCTACGCGTCAATTTTTGACGCGTGGGCTCATCTCATCTTCTATAGTATTCCTTTGCCTATATAAAGCCCTGCAGAGGACCTGAGATGGGGGTTCCAAGAGCAATAGCTTGGTTTTCCCTTCCATTAGAATAGTGTAGTGTAGTGTAGGTGTTCTTCTTTTTTTTTTATATATTTTATTTTCTCTTTTAGATTCATATATTAGGGCAGAGAGATTCAGAGAGAGTTATTAATGTAATAGATGGTGATAATCTATGTAATCTTTCTCCTTTTCTTCAATAGTTTCTTCTCTAACCTCTAACATGACTAGCTAACTTTTATTTCATGATAATCTAACTATTAACCACTAATCATCTAACCTCTTCTTGATAATCCACATGAACCTAATAGAATCTACAAGGCCTTACTCTTGTAAGAGCCATTGATGGCTTATGATGATGGATTCTAACATCTAACCTGCTAACTTACTAACCAAGCTAACTCTCTTTTTTTTGATGATCTAAGATTTGTATTAGCTTGCTCTTGATGCAAGTTTTGAATATGAGATACCATCTTATGTGTCATGCTTTGTATTGCTTCTTGAAGCCAAGGACTAGTGATGCCAAGGATCTATGTGAGGCAACTATCACTAAGAGGTTAGCATGATTAGTAGAGCATTTAGTAATTAGTTGCATGAATCTTCTTCTTTTTTTATTTTGTTTTCAACCTTTTCTTCAATATAAAAATACCATTTTTATTTCATGTTGTTTTCATCCCCTATTTCTTCTACTTCTACTTCTTCTTTTCTTTTCTTTTTTTTTAAATCTATTTTAAAAACCTCTTCTTATTTCATTTTCTTTTATCTTATTTCTATTTTCTTGTTTGCTTCCACTGATTCACAACCACTTCTTATTTGTTCTTCACATCGCCGTTTTCATCACCTTCTCACCTATCACTTTTGGATTCCTTTTTTTCTATCTCATTCTTTAAACAATGAAGAAATGGTTAACATAACATGTGAATAAGGACAGTTAATGCTTCTATCGCCTCCCGTCACTGTGGATTCGACCCGTTGAGCCAATGCTATGACGGAAGCATCAAGGGAATATTAGCACACACTTTCACACTGATTTTAAAATACACATTTTAAAGTGCTGGTTCACTCCGATCAAAATTTTGGCACCATTGCCAGGGAAACATGGGTGAGAAGCGTTATTTTTATCATAATCAGTAGGGAAATGCGATATAAAAAATGCAGAATTATAGACTAATCATACCCTCACACTTATTTTTTGCTCGTCCCGATAAAACAAGAAAAAGAAAAATTAAACTACAATGTTATTACACCACTTTCGCAGGTGACGCAATTGCATTAAGCGTGCACAACAAGCCATTAAACCTCTAGGTTACCCCTAGAGGAGGAGTTTTGTCTCCTGAGGATTTTCAACGGATTACACCCACAAAATCCATAAAGAAAGAAAACAAAAGTTAGTGTTTTGAAAATGCATTTTGAAAAAAATGTTTTTGAAATATTTTTGCAAAAATTTAAGTGATCTACGGTCATAAGCCCGCCAAAAAATTTTCTTCCTTAAACTTAGTTTATATGCAAGATCTTGTCATCAATTAAGGTAAGAATTCAAAATTGGATTGAATATTTTATCCATCATAAAATCTAGATAATATGCACTCTATGATAATAAAGATTTTATTGGGATTTCAACTCTAACTATCAAGCTATTTATTTATATATATTTCTTTCTTTTTTCTTCCCTTAGTTTTCTTAAGCTTTCTAATTTACCCGGATAGTGAGCCTTTAATCGATGACTCCCAGACCAGACGATCTTAGGACACCAGATGAGAAAAACATCCCTCGAATTTAAGGACTCGAGTAAACAAGGCCACAAAACTAAGGGAGATTATTTGTTTCTTTTGACCACCGTTAGGCGTGAATAATCATACTTCTTGAGGCATAGTTATCCAGCTTAATAAGTGATTTTTTTCATATACACCATATATATCTCTTTTTTTATTTATTTTTTATGGTATTTTAGGTCTTCGTTTTCATCCCAAAAATGTGTAAGTGTAAAGCGCATACTATCTAAGACAAAAAAATTCATGATAAAATTATCTCTCCAACTTTCTTACTTAATCTATAATTTTTTACAAGATCTATTATTTTGACTAGGTTTAAGATGTCATAATTAAGATTTTCTTAATTTCTAAGATTATTTTAATTTTCTTAAAAATAGATCAAAACTTTGTCTCTTGTTTCAAAAAGTTTTTAAAGAAAGAGAAAAAACTTATACAAAAGGAAAAATTATAAGAATATCCTGAAAGAAGTGAAAAAGAAATAAAATCTAAAAACTATATGTTAGTAAACTGATTGCCAAAGCAGAGATAAATTAAAGAGTTAAAAGGATGTTATTTGAATGTCGGTTAAATCTCTGTCTTTCACAATTTATCCACGATAGCAAGAGCTATGCGGGTCGAATGCACAGGGAAGAATGTGATAGAAGCTTTTCGGTATCTCTTTAAATACTAAACTGGTTAAGTATTC
Source organism: Agave tequilana (assembly GCA_038442645.1). Taxonomy (NCBI): domain Eukaryota; kingdom Viridiplantae; phylum Streptophyta; class Magnoliopsida; order Asparagales; family Asparagaceae; genus Agave; species Agave tequilana. The sequence goes on along the minus strand of JAVJIF010031407.1, from coordinate 79,554 downwards.
TTCTAAGAAAAAGAACTCAATTGTTAAGTGTTAAAAATATAAAGAGGATATGAAATTTGGAGAGTAATCTAGGTTTTTGAAAAAAAGTTAAAGAAATATGACCTACTAATCATCTATCACCACTAACTTACTAACCTATGCAAGAATTTACTTCACTTTAGATCATAAAAGTTAGATCTTAGAGTTGCCTTCAATTTAAGCAAGATACATAAGATAAAAACTAAATCCTATTTGAAATAATCACTAATCAAGACCTAACATTAAACTATCAAAGCCTTCTAAGTATAGAATAAGAAGAATAACTAAGATTCAACATTAAGCTATCAAAGCTATCTAAGTATAGAATAAGAAAAACCATTGAAAAGTATTAACATATATGGATTTAACTAGTCATCATTAATTGCACACATTTATTGCATTATTCTTTATTACATTCCATATTTATCATGTAATAAATCTGCTAAATTTCTTGTCTTAAATGTCTATTTTGTAGAAGATAATCATTGGGAGAAAGAGGATAAAATCAAATAAATATCAGTTAAATTCAGATTTAAGTAGATCTATTTGGTTAGAGGAGGATGTCCCAAATTCAGTTGATTAAATTTAGCTTTTAGTGAATCAGCTGGTTAAAGCTAAATATCAACCGAGGATAATGTCAAATACAGAGTTCAAATCCAAAGGGATAAATGGATAGAGAGAAGATCAACGGATGAGATGAAGCAATTCTGACTCAGATTCTGGCTGAATACATTTTAGTATTTGAATCATAACTTTCGCTACTAGAACTCAAATCTGATGATTCAAGATGTTCCAGAAAGAGGACGTAAAGGGCTACAACTTTTTAGTTGATCATTATTTCTAATTCTATCATTTGATATGTTATATTTAGCAATTAATACGCCAATAAGCTGCAGATCAGAACTGAATATCCACATCAAATCAAGTTTGGAGATAAGGAAATGATTCAAATTCAGAAATAGCCAGCTTCTCTTATCTTCATACTCCTCTACCCTCTGCATTTCTCCTTTAAATACCTGCAATCTCAAAGGCAATAGAAGGGGACAACCATGCAGAGATAGAATTTAGTCCACTTTTTCATTCTTTGTAGTGTAGGTTTTTTATTTTTCTTTTTATGTAATTTTTAGTTTTCATTTATGTAATTCATAGGAGATCAGAGTTTCATAGGAGAATGAGAATGAAGCTTGTGCTGAGAGTGACATCGGTGTAAGTTGTTCTTTTTCTCTTATTGTTATGAAATCAAATCTATAGTTACCTTTTTATGTACTTCATTTTTGTGTTCTTCTTCTTCTTCTTCTTTTCTACTTCACTCATTCTTGTACCAATTGCTATCCAAGTGAGTCTTATAGCATCAAAAGAGCATTACCTTTACGAGTGCCACCATAGCTCGTGATGATGGATTTGAGTCTCTCTGTATCATTTCATGCTTGTTTTGTCTTGATGATGTAATGTGGAAGAGACGATAATCAACTTTTATGGGCTATGCGCTTATTGCCTCCACTTCAAGGTAACATCGTCGCCAAAGATTCAAGGTAAGTTTTTAGTTAAAAGGAGGTAAGTAATTATTTTTAGTTTTTCTTTCTTTTCTTGTAACTTTTACTGTAAATTACCAACAACATAAACACCCAACTCTCTTTCACTCTTTTTCAATTTCTTTGTACATATCACTTCTATTTTCTCCACCTTCTCATTCTGCCACTTTCTTCCTAACTTGACTTTAACTCCATTTTTCTCTTTTTTTTACAAGAACTAAAAGAAAAACTTTAACCAGTCTTTGTAACCTAAAAGAGAACTTACTAAAAAAGCTTCCATTGCGGTAGAATTGAGCACCTTGCACTACTATTTTAAAAATTCTGAAATTCTGTATTTTGTGCGCAGGTAAAATCTCAATCAATCATCATGTGCTTTCAAGAACTTTAACTAATCCAAGAGTTAAGCTTGCATATGATCCAATCAGTTTATTCTAACCTAGAACTAGAAGTAGTGGTAGAGAGATTAATAAGTCATGAAGAAAGATTAGCTACTCATGATGAAAACTAAAGAAAGCATGGTAGATGAGAAAGTAAGTAAATAAAGATAAATTAGAAAAAAAAATCTTGTTATTGATATTGTCACCTTCAATTATAAAGAGCCTCCTTCTTGACAAAGCTTGAACTAGAAGTAGAATTAGAACTAAAATCTAAAAATTACAAAAGATAATTGAAAGACAAACTAAAAGAAAAATCCTAAGTTATGATCTCTGATATGGAGATGCTTGATAATGAGAGATTTCAGCTCTTTAATTAGGGCACAAATCTAATCACAATATGATAAAAATTAAAAGGTTTCCTAATTCAATAGGAAATTCGGTTTTGCAGCAAGTTGGCATATGGTTTGCTGAATATGACTCATCAGATGGCTGAATTGGATAGAGTGGTAAACATAAGAATTATATCCCTTCAAGTCCTCTTTTTGTAGCATTTTGAATCATCGGATTTGAATATTTATAGCGAAAGTTATGATCTGAATACGGAAAGCTGTACAGTCGAAATCTAAGTCTGAATTGATTTTGAACTCCATTTAATTTGAATTATCCTTCTTACCCCTATTAAGATTAGCTTTAACCCCTTCATCTTTTAGGACTTTATATTCTAAATTTGAACTTGAATTTAGGAGATGAAGATTAATCCATTCCTCCTTTGGATTTAATTTAATTTAAATTATAACTTTAGATAGGATTAGGAATAAAATGAAGCTTCTTGTATCTTTATACTCTCATTTAAGTAACTACACACCATAATCAAAAAAAGGTTAACAGTATTAATAAATGAAGGAATGATCAAAGATATATGTGTAAAAGTGACAATAAAAAATACAGTTTTGGAGTACAATCATACCCCACACCTATCTTTTGATCGTCCTTGAGCAAAACTAAATATTAAAAACTAATTTAATTTAACCAAACTCACTTTCGTAGGAATCACGGTTGCACTTAACACGTGCAACAAGCCGTTAAACCTCTAGGTTACCCTGGACTAGTGTTGTCTCGTGAGGGTTTTCAGTGAATTACACCCACAAAATTCATAAAGAAAGAAAAACAAAATGTTGGTATTTTCGAAATTTATTTTTGAAAGAGAAGAATATTTGAAATAATTTTTTTACTAAATCAAGTAATCTATAAGTTTTAGGATTATCAAATTATTCATTCATATACTTAGCCTTAATGCAAAATTTATTATCAAATTAGGTTAGAATTAAAACTAAATTTCTCACTTAGTCTATTATTTTACTCTAAGTCATATGCAACTTTGTGACAGTGAATTTTTGACTCAGGATTCTTCAACTTCAACTCTTATGCCTTGTGTGTATATATATATATATATATATATATATATATATATATATATATATATATATATATATATATATATATATATATATATAACTTTTTTTTTGCCCAAGTTCAAATTATTACCACTGCGTTGCCTATTAAGGACTTCTTTTTTCCCCTTTTTTTAAATATGTATATCTCATCTAATTTTCTTTTGTGTAAGTATCAAGGTTTCTTGAGGCCCTAATGATTATTAGATGAGTTAATATATATATGATATATTTTTTATTTTTTTCAAACTTATCTAATTACCTTTCGCGTAAGTACCAAGGTTAGAGTTTTTTTGTTATATATATATTTTCTAAGACACAAGAGTCTTTGTTTTGAATCCCAAGTGTGTAAGTGTATAAAGCATGCATATTTCATTAAGGTAAAAATATCAAGACTAAAATACTTTTTCAATTTTTCCTCCTAAACCTAAAAATCAAACAAATAATCTTATTTTGACTAAGTATTAAGAAATCCTAATTATGATTTTTCTATTCCTTAAAATTAACTTAACTTCTTTTAAACAAAAATCAAAATATTGTTTTCTTTTTTAAAAAGTTTTTAAAGGAAAAGAAATTGTTAGTTAACCCATCTATGTTAGTATGTTAGTATACCCTCCCCTACACCTATTTCATGCATTGTCCTCAATGCATGAAATAATTGTAAAGAGGTACATCTATAGATATATTTAGGTCTATTCCCTCTAACTCGTTTTCCATCATTGCAGTGTGTCCTCTTTAGTGATGAAATTGGAGAGCTCAATCTTTTTATCATTTTAGCTCTCATCCTCTCCAACTTGTTCATCATTTTCCTCTTCCTCCTTCTCTTTTTATCTCCACCACTCTTTACAGATTCATCCTCGTTATCACATAGTATTATTGGTGCAACATGAATACCCAGAAATATGAGCTCATCCTCATACATCTCCTCAAAATGTGAATTAACTATATCTTTTGGAGGTATGTAACTAACCAAGGTATCCCTAATCGAATCTTCCAAACAGTTAAGTTCATCTTCAAAAAGGTTTTCAAAACTTTGATCAATTTGAGGTTCTTGATAATTGCACCAAATTATAGGATAGGATGTAAAAGATGATAGAGTAGGCTGGAAATAGTCATGATAATTTGAAAAAGAGGTTGATGGATGGAAAGTGGTCTCGACCTATCAATTGAATTGTATCCAAATAAATTTGGATAGGGCCATGGGGAATTTTTTTTATGATTTTTTATGAAAAATAAAGAAGAAAAATTAACCAATTAGTAAATAAAAAAATACCGTTTCCTCCCCGGTAACTGAAATCACCTAGAGGGGGGGTGAATAGGTGATAAGGCTAATCTAATGAACTACATGCGGAATTTAAAACTAATTGCAACTACACTTAGTGCAACCAACGAGTATAGCCGAATTCCCCGTGAAGGGCTCTGGACTAACTCCTCTTGATTCCTCTGAATAAGAGTTGAGGTGCTATATGAAGCTCTCGTGGTTAGGCACAAGTGAGGCACACACAAACAAACCAAGCATATAATGAATAGGCAATATGAATAGATGCAAGGCACAACACAAGCATATACAATATGAATGATATGAATGATGCAATACACAAATAAAGAGAGAGGGTTAAGAGACAATGGATCAAACGCAAACACAAAGATATGTTTCGAGGTTCGAGCCCCTAGCTCTACGTCCCCGCCTTCACCGAGAAGGATTTTCAATCCACTAGGAGTACCAAACTCCTCTCTCAACCTTACAAATGCCACCGAGACAATACAAACACAATCCACCTCACAAAGAGGGATAGGCCCTTAGCCAAACAACCACAATCACCTCTACCGAAGAGGGATATAAACCAACACTAACTCCACCTAACCAAGAGGGAGTAAACCAACAATCTTAACCTCTACCAAAGAGGGAGCACCTCACAATCCAAATCAACCTCTACCAAAAAGGGATATCCAACAAAGAAGGGGTTTACAACAAGGTGATAACAAAAGACCACAAACTCAATTTTTTCACAAATAAAGATCCTAATAGAATAGGATAGGAGATATAGCTCAAGTGTGAAAAATCAAGGTGTTTTTGAAAATCAAATAACAAAGAAAAACTACTTAGGAAATCTCTTGTAAATGATAGAAATGAAAATCCAAAACAATATCCCAAAAACCTAGTTTTCTTTGATTTTTCAAAACCCTTGAAAACAAAACAAAGAATAGCAATTTGATTCAAACACTTTTTGTTTAAAACACTAGAAGAGATCTGGAATTTTTGGCTCTAAAAATCTTCTCAAAAACCCAAAGAGATGGGGCTTAAATAGCCCTCTCCAAAAAACTAGCCGTTGGCTGTTTTTACAGCCAGAGACGGCTGGCGATCGACCTCCCGGTCGACCGCCAATGGTCATATTTTTGACCGTTGGCTGCCTGCGGTCGACCGGCCGGTCGACCGTAGGAAAATAGAGAGTAGAGCTCTCTGGTCCGGTCGACCGCCCGGTCGACCGGCCCAAGTGCCAGCCCAACGTGCACAGCTCTGTGCACGTCGGTCGACCAATCGGTCGACCGACTCTGGGTCCGGTCGACCGCCAGAGCCTGTCAGGCACTGTTCTGGGTCAGAAAACAGGGGTAAAAATTATTCTAAAAATTCCCATAAATCTTCTAAAAATTCACAAAAATAGTTTTATCATTTTACATTGAAATATAAACTTGTGTTAAAAATTTCAACACAAATTTCAAACATTTTGAACAATTTTTGTGTCTTACAAATTTTGTCAAAAACCAAAAACTATATTTTTCCAAACTTTGATTTTTCAATAGGAAATCTGATTTTTCCTAAAACTCATTGAAATAAAAAACATGATACTTAAACACTTTTAGGCATGTTGCATATGGACATAGGTCCAATATACATGAAACATATACATATCATAGTTTTTGACTTTAATTCAAAAATAATGTTTTGTTAAAAATACAAAACACCAAAACTCATGAATAGGCATATCAAAATAAGTTTGTCTAAGATATGAAGCATGTATGTATATAGAATATATCTAATATACATTTAAACAAAGTAAGCTTGTTTTGAATCTATCTATTTATGAAAACCAATATCGGTTAAACCAAAAACTGAAAAATGAATCCAAAACATGAAACGTGTGTGTGTTGTGAACTTGAGCATATCACACTATCTGTTGGCCCAAGGTTACAATCACCCATTTTATTGAGTTTTGATGATTATAAAATATATATAGTTATTTGTACTAATCATGTTTAGTGTTTAAGTGTGTTTCAGGGTTCTAAGGATTTATGGAGTGTTCTTTCCTAAAGGGAGATCGTTTTGACTCAAGTCGGTTCATTTCGGGTTCATCATATCAAGCTATTCAAAGAATATACCAAGCTACTCAAGATCATGAAGAAGTCCACTTGAAGACTTTGTAGTCGCATAGAACCTATGTAAGACTTAGTTTGTTAAAGTTTGAGGTTGTGTTAGATTGGCTCGAGAACACACACACTTTTTCCAAAATACGGTTTTTATTTTGGCTTTTGTTTTAAGTTCATGCTTTGATTTCTATACATGACTCAATTTTCTATAAATTTTATATCTTATTTATATCATGTATACCTATCTCTTCAGCATGATACTTAGCCATATTTCCCTATAAAATTTATTTGAAAATTTTCCTAAGTTCAGAAAAAATCCCATATCAAAAACTGTTTCAGGCCTGGAGTCGACCGGGCCGGTCGACCGGATCCTTTTCAGGCTAGGACGATCGATCGAGTCTTGTGTCCGGGGCATGCACGATTTGTGCATGTCTGTCGGTCGACCGACTGAAACCACTTTGCTATCTGTTTCTTGTCGGTCGACCGATCGGTCGACCGACAGTTTAATACAAAATTTCCCCCTTGGCGTCCGATCGACCGAGTCTAACGGCTAGTTGCCAATTGGACTGCCGGTCGACCGGGCCGGTCGACCGACAGCCGTCTCCAGCCGCCAACGGCTAGTTTCTGATTTTCTGATTTTTTGGGGATTTAATTGGGATTTGATTGTCAGTTTTTTTCTGAAACTTTGAGGGCTCTGAACCTATTACCTAGTTTTAATCATGTTTAGACCTCCTCCATTCCCTATAAATAGAGGGGATTGGTCATTTGCAAAATACAAGAAACATACCTAGTTTTTCAAGTTTTCAAAAGAAAGAAAAAGTTTCAAAAGCTCTCATTTCTCTAGTGCATTCTTGGCTAGTGTTTTCAGTTGTGTTTTCAAGCTACTTCCATTTACAACTGAGCCTATTTTTCTCACTACACTTCTTGAGCCAAAAACCCTCCTCACTCTATAAGGAAGTTGCAAAGAGAAGTTTGTGATCCCTTGTTTGATCACTTGGTTACTTGTTCTTCTTGCTTTGTGAAGTCCTTTTCGGTAGAGGATTGGATTGGTGGAGTTCGGTACTCCGGTCTTCGGTAGACCTCTTGTAATTGGTGGAGTTCGGTACTCCGGTCTTCGGTAGACCTTGTAATCCTCAGTGGATATAGTGGAACTCCTTCACGGCGGTGAAGGCGGGGAGTAGAGCGGTGGCTCGAACCTCGAAACAAATACTTTGTGTTTGCGATTGTTCTTCTTATTGTTTCTACTTCTTGCTTGTGTCATTGCTTCTTATTTCTAACTTGTGATATATCTTGTGTGCACTTCACTATTGCATCCATTCCATTATTTGCCACATTGTCGATCATTGCTCATACAACAAGATTGTAATACGCACCTCAAACTCTTATCTAGAGGAATCACGAGGAAAGAGTTCAGAACCCTTCACCGGGTATTCGGCTCTTAGTCTTGTTTTGGGCGATCGTTGCTTCATTTATTCATAATTGTTAAAAAGATCTTTAGATTAGCATTTACACCTATTCACCCCCTCTAGGTGTTTTACAATTGGTATCAGAGCTTTGGTCTCTAGGCTCTTGGCTTAACAACCTTAGAGAGATCCTATTGCTAATCATCTCATTCATTTTTCATCCTCACTTTTAGTAAATGGCCGAAGGTATTAAGACCCCACCTAAATTTGATGGCCTTAACTTTCCCATATGGAAAGTTAAGATGACCGTATTTTTGCAATCCCTAGGAAGCCGGGTTGCAAAGGCGGTGACCAAACCATTTAGTGTACCCACCGGTGATGAGGACACTTGGTCCGATATAGAAACAAAAGAATTTGATGCTAATGCTAGGGCACATTATGCATTACTTCAAGCACTTAATGATGATGATATATCTAGAGTTATTCATTGCAAATCGCTCATGAGATTTGGACTCACTTGCTTGTCACTCATGAGGGGACTTCACAAGTTAAGAGGGCTAAAATAGACCTTCTTCGGTCCCAATATGAAAACTTTTCTATGCAAGAGAATGAAACCATAGATGATATGGTTACAAAATTTACTAAGATTACTAATGGACTTTCCTCTCTAGGTGATGCTATTGACAACGATCAAAAGGTGAGGAAGATCATCCGAGCTCTCCCTCCATCTTGGGAAGTCAAAGCCACTACCTTGAAAAAACTCAATGACAAAGAAGAGATGGAACTTATAGATCTCATTGGGAACCTCAAAACCCATGAGATGGAACAAAAAGCTAGAGAAGAAATGGCTCCCTCCAAGAAGAAAACTATTGCCTTCAAGAGTCATTCCACATCCTCCGACGAAGACGATGAAGAAGAAGAAGATGAGGAGCTTTCACTTCTTGTCAAGAACGTTCGGAGAATGTATAACAAGGCAAAGTTCCAAAACAAAAAGAAATGGCAAGGTAAAGAAGACAAGAAAATCATTTGTTTCAATTGCGGGAAGATGGGTCATATTGTTGCGGAATGCCCGGATAAAGTCAAGCCCTCCACCTCCAAGAAGCCATACAAAAAGAAAGCATTAAAGGCTACTTGGGATTCCGAGAGTGAATCCGAGGAGGATGTCGACACCGCCAACATGTGCTTCATGGAAAATGAGAGCACTAGCAAGGTAATTTCCAATACTCCTATTGATTGTGAGCTTTCCATGGATGAACTAGGAGAGGCTTTTGAAGAACTTTCACATAACTATGATTTTCTTAAAAAAAAAGTTTTTGAAAATGAAAAAGGAAAATGAATCCTTGAATCATAAAGTCTTTACTCTTTCAAAAGAAAAAGATGAATTGCTTTTAACTCTTGTTTCCACACAAAAGGATTTTGACAACTATAAAATATCTTGCAAAGGTAAATTTCCTCAAGTTAATGAAAATGAAATTTCTATGCTAAAATAGAAAATTGATTCATTAGGAGTTGTTTTGAAAAGATGTGAATTTGATAAGAATAGACTAGAGGCTATGTTTTCTAAGAAACAAGTCCCTAAGAAACATTCACATGCTATTCATGTTCATGCTCATAAATCACCACCTTTACATCATGCCAAACACCCTAAACATGTACACACTCCACACACACATCATGCATACATGTATGGTAAGATATTTTCATGCACATATTGTGGCCGTAAGGGTCATGTAGCTAGATTTTGCTATGATAGAATTAATGCTTCACATAATAATATTTGGGTTCGGAATACTAACTTTCAAGGATCCAAGAAAATTTGAGTACCAAAGTCAATGAATTTTTTAAATGATGTAGGTACCTTCCAAGGCCCACCGACGTAATGGATTGTGGTATCTTGATAGTAGTTACTCAAGGCACATGACTTGGGATATCAACAACTTTGCAACCCTATCAAGATATCATGAAGGTGGCACCGTCACCTTCGGAGATGATGCCAAGGGAAAAATCATCGGTATTGGTAATGTTAAACTTGGTACATCCCCTTTAATAGAAAATATTGTTTTTGTTGATGGCCTCAAGCATAACCTCTTGAGTGTTAGTCAACTTTGTGACAAAGGTTTTGATGTTATTTTTGATAATTTAGCTTGTAGAGTAATTGATAGACATTCTAACACATGTATATTTTCAGTTTTCGTGAAAGCAATGTATACATGATTGATATGTCTAATATGTTTTGCAATGCTACTTGTTTGAAAGCCCTCAATGATGACTCTTGGTTGTGGCATAGAAGATTAGGCCACATTTCGTTTGACCATCTATCTAGATTAAACAACAAGGAAATGGTGAAAGGTATTCCTTGCTTGAACTTTGAAAAGGACCGCGTTTGCGACGCGTGCCAACTTGAGAAACAAACCAAGTCCTCTTCAAGTCAATCAAGGATATCAAGACATCACGTCCCTTGGAGTTGATCCATATGGATTTGTTTGGTCCTACTCAAACCAAAAGTCTAAGTGGGAATCGTTTTGCATTTGTTTTATTTGATGATTTCTCGCGTTTTACATGGGTTTTCTTTTTAGAGCATAAAATCAAGCCTTTTCATATTTTCAAGCCTTTAAGAAAAGAGTTGAAAAGGAAAAAGATTCTTCCATTTTAAGAATAAGAAGTGATAGAGGAGGTGAATTCAATAACCTACCCTTTATCATTTTTGTAAAGAACATGGAATTAAGCATGAATTATCTTGTCCTAGAACTCCACAACAAAATGGAGTCGTTGAGATGAAAAATCGGACATTACAAGAGATGGCTAGGACAATGATTAATGAATATGGTCTCCCTCATTATCTATGGGCCGAGGCCATTAATACATCGTGCTATATATCAAATCGTGCTTTCTTATGCATAAATACTTCAAAAATATCTTTTGAGATCTACTTTTCTAGAAAGCCAAATGTTTCATACTTTAAAGTTTTTGGATGCAAATGTTTTGTTTTGAATACAAAAGATAAATTAGGAAAATTTGATGCAAAATGTTATGAAGCAATTTTTGTTGGTTACTCAAATACTAGTAAAGCTTATAGAATCTTCAACAAGTCATCTTTGACTATTGAGGAATCAATACATGTAAAATTTGAGGAATCTAATGTGTTTGTTAAGAATGTTGTAGAAATAGATTCATTGCATGAAGGCATGGAGAAAGTCACTTTAGAGGACTCACCTATTATTGAAGGCAAGCCAAAGGATGATGAAAGAAATGAAGCTAAAGAAAAAAGGCTCAAGGAAATGAAATTCAAGGAATTGAAGTGGAGCCTACTCAACAACTTCCAAAGGATTGGAGATACAATCCACATCATCCCGAGGATCTCGTTATAGGTGAAGTATCTCAAGGGGTAACTACTCGTTCTGAACTTCATGACTTTTGTGGACACTATGCTTTTATTTCTCACTTTGAACCCAAAAGTATCCTCGAAGCCGAGGCCGACTCATATTGGTTGCTAGCCATGCAAGAGGAGCTCAATCAATTCGAGCGCAACCAAGTTTGGCACCTTGTTCCTAGGCCCCACGATAGACCAACAATTGGTACTAAGTGGATCTTTAAGAACAAGTGGATGAGTCGGGTAATGTTGTTAGGAATAAAGCTAGGTTAGTTGCCCAAGGTTACACTCAAATCGAAGGTTATCGATTTTGAAGAAACCTTTGCACCCGTAGCACGGCTTGAAGCCATACGGATGACACTTGCATTTGCTTCTTATAAAGATTTTAAGCTTTTTCAAATGGATGTTAAAAGTGCTTTCTTGAATGGATTTATTGAAGAGGAGGTGTATGTTGAATAACTCCCCGGGTTTGTTGATTCTACACATCCAGATTTGTTTTCAAACTTGACAAAGCTCTTTATGGTTTAAAACAAGCCCCTAGGGCTTGGTATGAAAGACTTTCTTCTTTTCTAAATTCAAATGGTTTTAAGAAAGGAAAAAATAGATACTACTTTGTTTACAAAACATGTTGAAAATGATATTCTTATTGTTCAAATTTATGTGGATGATATCATATTTGGTTCTACTAATGAAACTCTTTGCCAAGCTTTTGAATCATGCATGAAGGAAGAATTCGAAATGTCTATGATGGGTGAGCTTAACTACTTCCTTGGACTCCAAATCAAGCAAAGAAAGGATGGGATCTTCATCAATCAAGCCAAGTACACTAAGGAATAATCAAGAGATTTGGGCTTGAAGGAGCTAAAACAAGCAAAACTCCATGGCAACAACTACCAAGCTTGACAAGGATGAACAAGGTACATGTGTAGATATTAAGCTTTACCGTAGCATGATTGTAACTTGTTGTATTTGACGGCTAGTAGGCCGGATATTATGTTTTCGGTATGTCTTTGTGCTCGATTTCAATCGTGTCCTAAAGAGTCCCATTTAGTTGCGGTTAAAACGCGTTATTAGATACCTTAAGGGCACAATTGAAATGGGTTTGTGGTATCCGAAGACCGGATAATTCTCAATGACGAGTTTTTCAGATGCCGACTATGCGGGTTGTAGACTGGATAGGAAGAGTACAAGTGGAACATGTCAATTTCTTGGTAATTGTCTTGTTTCTTGGTCTTCTAAAAAGCAAAATTTCGTAGCCCTCTCAACCGCCGAGGCGGAGTATGTTACGGCCGGAGCTTGTTGTGCACAAGTTCTTTGGATGAAACATACTCTCCTTGACTATGATTTGCATTTTGACCATATTAAAATATTTTGTGATAATACTAGTACTATTCATATGACTAAAAAAGCAAATCAACATAGTAAGACTAAGCACATTGACATTCGGTATCACTTTCTTAGAGATCATTATGAGAAAGGTGATATTGATATTGATTATATTTCTATCGATTTTCAACTTGCCGATATTTTTACAAAACCCCTAGACTATGCTAGATTTTTTTTTATTTGTGGTGAGTTGAATGTTTGTATTATGGATTTATGAAGAATTTTTTTTTAAACTAAGTTTACCCTTTTTGATGTATGACAAAAAGGGGGAGAAAAAGTTAGTTATTTTTGACTTTGGAGTTATGCATTTTGAGTTTTTAATATTTTGGAGATAGTTATTTTTGACTTTGGAGTTATGCATTTTGAGTTTTAATATTTTGGAGTTAGTTTAGACTCTTGAGTTTTGATTTTTGAGTTTTTGGTTTTTGAGAACATTGTGTTTTGTCAAAACTCTTTGCTTTTATCTATTATGCCATTCATTATACATATAGTCATTCATTTATACATAGCATGATTTAAGGGGGAGCTTCCAAGCTCTCTTTCCCCATTTTTTAAAATAACTACTATGTTTTGTCATCATCAAAAAGGGGGAGATTGTTGGCCCAAGGTTACAATCACCCGTTTTATTGAGTTTTGATGATTACAAAACATATATAGTTATTTGTACTAATCATGTTTAGTGTTTAAGTGTGTTTCAGGGTTCTAAGGATTTATGGAATGCTTTTTCCTAAAGGAAGATCGTTTTGACTCAAGTCAGTTCATTTCGGGTTCATCATATCAAGCTATTCAAAGAATATACCAGGCTACTCAAGATCATGAAGAAGTCCACTTGAAGACTTTGTTGTCACATAGAACCTATGTAAGACTTAGTTTGTTAAAGTTTGAGGTTGTGTTAGATTGGCTCGAGAACACACACACTTTTTCCAAAATACGGTTTTTATTTTTGGCTTTTGTTTTAAGTTCATGCTTTGATTTCTATACATGACTCAATTTTCTATAAATTTTATATCTTATTTATATCATGTATACCTATCTCTTCAGCATGATACTTAGCCATATTTCCCTACAAAATTTATTTGAAAAATTTCCTAAGTTCAGAAAAAATCCCATATCAAAAACTGTTTCAGGCCTGGCGATCGACCGGGCCGGTCGACCGGATCCTTTTCAGGCTAGGACGGTCGACCGCCCGGTCGACCGAGTCTTGTGTCCAGGGCATGCACGATTTGTGCATGTCTGTTGGTCGACCGACCGGTCGACCGACTGAAACCACTTTGCTCTCTGTTTCTTGTCGGTCGACCGATCGGTCGACCGACAGTTCAATACAAAATTTCCCCCTTGGTGTCCGGTTGATCGACCGGTCGACCGAGTCCAACGGCTAGTTGCCAATTGGACTGCCGGTCGATCGGGCCGGTCGATCGACAGCCGTCTCCAGCCGCCAACGGCTAGTTTCTGATTTTCTGATTTTTTGGGGATTTGATTGGGATTTGAGTGTCAGTTTTTTCTGAAACTTTGAGGGCTATTCTCTGAACCTCTTACCTAGTTTTAATCATGTTTAGACCTCCTCCATTCCCTATAAATAGAGGGGATTGGTCATTTGCAAAATACAAGAAACATACCTAGTTTTTCAAGTTTTCAAAAGAAAGAAAAAGTTTCAAAAGCTCTCATTTCTCTAGTGCATTCTTGGCTAGTGTTTTCAGTTGTGTTTTCAAGCTACTTCCATTTACAACTGAGCTTGTTTTTCTCACTACACTTCTTGAGCCAAAAACCCTCCTCACTCTATAAGGAAGTAGTAAAGAGAAGTTTGTGATTCCTTGTTTGATCACTTGGTTACTTGTTCTTCTTGCTTTGTGAAGTCCTCTTCGGTAGAGGATTGGATTGGTGGAGTTCGGTACTCCGGTCTTCGGTAGACCTCTTGTAATTGGTGGACTTTGGTACTCCGGTCTTCGGTAGACCTTGTAATCCTCGGTGGATATAGTGGAAACCCTTCATGGCGGTGAAGGCGAGGAGTAGAGCGGTGGCTCGAACCTCGAAACAAATACTTTGTGTTTGCGATTGTTCTTCTTATTGTTTTCTACTTCTTGCTTGTGTCATTGCTTCTTATTTCTAACTTGTGATATATCTTGTGTGCACTTCACTATTGCATCCATTCCATTATTTGCCACATTGTCGATCATTGCTCATACAATAAGATTGCAATACGCATCTCAAACTCTTATCTAGAGGAATCATGAGGAAAGAGTTCAGAACTCTTCACCGGGTATTCGGCTCTTAGTCTTGTTTTGGGCGATCGTTGCTTCATTTATTCATAATTGTTTAAAAAGATCTTTAGATTAGCATTTATACCTATTCACCCCCCTCTAGGTGTTTTACACTATCTAATCTTTACAAATGGATCTAAACACAAAACTAACTAGGTACCGAGATCTTCTCGTAGAGCGCCGTCTCCAAGCCGACTCGATCCAAAACTCCGTGGTCCACCGAGCTAGACTCCAACGAGTGCTATGAATGATCTTGTTGCTCGGGCTCTGGAATCACCATGTGAAAGCTTCCAAACCATCTTGTTGAAGCAATCACCAACTAATATCTTGGTTAATGATCTGAAACTAAACATCACAAGATAATTAGTAAACATAACTACATGAGTTAATCATCATCAAAACTAGAGTGGAAGGCCTCTGGGCCAACAATCTCCCCCTTTTTGATGATGACAAAACTCATGAAGTTATATATGCATGGATTAAAGTTAAGCTTCAAAGAAGCTCCCCCTTAACTCATGCATCACAATAAACAATAAGAATATGCAATGAAAACTCATAAAAATGAATGCAAGTACATGCATAAACAAACATGAAATGCATCATACATAAAACGTGCTCTTGATACCAATAAAAACATGCTCTTAAATAATGCTCTTGATACTAATTAAAAACATGCTCTTAATAGCAATGAAATGCTCTTGATACCAATTAAACGACAAACTAATAAATAAAAACAAAACATGCCAATAAAACATGCATATAAACTCAAATACTTCTCCCCCTTTTTGTCAATCATCAACAAAGGGTCCAAGTAAAAAACAAAACAATAAATTCTTCTCCCCTTTTTGTTCGAAACAAAGAATCAATAAAGGGGTGATATCAAACAAATCAATATAAATTTTCATGGATACCAATTGAAAGAAATAGATCAATAGATACCAATGAAAGTAAACAAAATCTTGATACCAATTGAGTAAACAAACAAGCATCTTTATACCAATTTTGAGAAAATAAATACAATCTTGATACCAATTTAAAGTATTATTCTTTTTAAACATATGATACCAAATTGAAATTATTATTTTCTATTATAAAGCAAGGGAGTGGAATACAAAACCAATGGTAAACCAAATACCAATTGAAAGATAAAATACGAATTTTCTCCCCCTTTATGAAATACCAATTAAAACAATGTCTAAGTTTGTATTAGAATACCAATTGAAAACTAATCAATTGAAACATGATATTCATTAAAAGACAAGCTTTGCATAAACAGAATTTGTGCTTAAAGATATAGGGATATAGTAAGCACAAATAAAACATGTATAAGTGTATGAAAAAATGAGTACCAATCAAAATAGATGATACCAATTGAAAGCATACATACACAAAAAAATATATATATGAGTATACAAGAAATATCAATATTGATACCAATTGAAAGAATCCAATGATACCAATTTAAACAACAATAATATCAAGTGTATAACTCATATAACCTACCACCCATTTCATGCTCAAGTTTAAAATGATTTTCACTATAAAGCAAACATGTGCATGGTCACTCATCCAACCGCCCGTTGATGGTAGGGGTTTTCAAAATAGGTTTGAAAGTATAGTTTGTTTGAAAAACTCTACCAAATGAAGAATATCGCAACTAGTTAAATGGAAAAACTTGTAAACTAGTACGAAATCCTTCAAGTAAGGGATAAAACAAAATTGTATTTCATGGAAAACATGTAAATCACATGGTCACTAAACACTCAAAAACAATAAGGCACATATCATACTCATGAAAACAAAATCATGAGAAACCATAAATGAGGTGAGTGTACAAGATATATGTGAAATACAAGGTCATGAAAATAGGCATTAAGCTCAATATTCCTTAGAAAAACATGAAAAACCAAATTTTCATTAAAAACAATTTATACTTCAAGGCATATGTATGTTGTGACAACACAAGAAGTATACATACATATCCCTAAACACAATTGAGTCCATAATAAAGATTTGCATGAAAAGCAAATGACTCAAGGGGTATACATGTATATCTTAAGGTTTAGCAAAATAGACATATACATGAAGTGAAACATAAACACATAAAAAATGGATAAAATATGAATACAAGTCAAATGCATGAATCATCAAAACTAGATTATACTAGCACATCTAATGGGTACAAATAAGCGTTCAAGTACAAACATATAAAGATCTATTTGTGGCCCACTCTATGTACAAGTATAAATCCTAGTCTTAATGAAAACTAACATTTAAACATATATTCAAAACTTAAAGCATAAAATAAGAAATAAATCAACATGATAAGCATAAAAACGATCATTATGTAAATCCATATGCTATTAGAGCTATGATATACATGATAGCTAAACATATGCGAGAACACAAAAATAATGATCCATATTAAACATGGGTGTCTCTGAGGCTACACATGCATGTCAATGATCTAATAATCATGGCATTTTCATAATAATCTATAAACAACAAAACATGCTATAAACAATGATATGAAAGCATGTAAATATAAACGGAAGTTAGAGATCGATACCAAAACTGATGAAGGCACCTCTCTAGTTCTCCAAACCAAGGTGGTCCTCCCACCAAACTTCCTTTGAAAGTGATGCATCCAAATAGTCCACATGAAGCTCAGAACGCATCCACTCTAAGGTACCATCGCTCTCACGTCATGCGAGAGCCCACACCTATATCATAAACAATAGGGGTGGTCTTTGGTACCCATACTCTTTTGGGTCCATGGGGGTTAGCACCTTTCCTAACCCAAACAAATTTATTTGCTAAATTAAAATCATTTATACGATCATAACAAAATTTAGCAAGGTGGCCCTTACGTCCACAATGTGTACAAGTGTACACAAGAGCATACATGGTGTGATGGTGGTGACGTGAGTAGCATGTGTATGCCGTGGATGGTGTGCATGCATAATAGGAACTTGTTTTTTTCGAAACAAGGATTCCAAATGTGTATGGCTCTTGGCACATTGGCTCAAAGTGGAGCCCAAACAATCTACACTCTTCTTAAGCATGGATATATCATTTTCAATTAAGGAAGAAGTGTGGCATGTAATGGGTGAACTATGTGAAACTACCCTAGCATGGCAAACATGTGTATCAATTTTATTTTGCAAAAAATCATTTTTCTTTAAACAAATTTCTAAATCCTTAGAAATAGAAGCAATTTTCATTTTTAAAGAATCATTCTCTTTTAAAACAAAATTAACTTTTGAAGACAAGTTTTCATTTTTCTTCAAAATTATTTTACAATCATTTTTTTTCAAAAAAATCATTTTCTTTTAATGCAAGATCTAGTTGAGATTTCAATGAATCCCTATCATTAGAAATCTCTTCTTCTCTTGCAAAACTAAGTCAAGTCTAGAAAGCAAATTTTTATTTTCATTGTTGAGTCCTAGACTTTTCTTTTTCAACAAATTATATTTTTCAATTAATTTTTCATAAACTATAGATAGTTCTTCATTCAAATATTGGCATCAACATATTCATTTGAAGAACTAGCATCACTACATTCTAGTTGAGATTCCGAATGTACCTCAAGGGAGTCATTCCCTTGGACCATGAAGCATTGTGACTCGGATTCTCCGCTAGATTCCTCCTGTTGGATTGGCATTTGAAGCTTGGAGGTGGAGGTGGTTGTCAACTTGTTCCACACTACAAAAGCGGAATCAAGGTTAGAAACAAGCATAAGATAATCTTTATTAAGCGTGCTTCTAATAGCCTCTAGGGCTAGTGCATTGGCCCCTATATGATTGCTATTACCAAGATAGCATTTCTTGGTAGCGGCAAGGAAAACATGCAAGCCTAGGGTTTGTAAGTAAATGGACATCTTAGTCTTCCAAACAACAATGTTGGAAGAGTCAAACATAGGTGGGGTCATGAAGTCCATGATTGTGTGCAAACAAAAATATGTGCAAATGCAAATATAGATTAGCAAACCAAGATCTCACTCCTAGGTGGTTAAACCTAAGTATCAGGAGCAGAGGCTCTGATACCAATTGAAATCACCTAGAGGGGGGTGAATAGGTGATAAGGCTAATCTAATGAACTAAATGCGGAATTTAAAACTAATTACAACTACACTTAGTGCAACCAACGAGTGTAGCCGAATTCCCCGTGAAGGGCTCTGGACTAACTCCTCTTGATTCCTCTGAATAAGAGTTAAGGTGCTATATGAAGCTCTCGTGGTTAGGCACAAGTGAGGCACACACAAACAAACCAAGCATATAATGAATAGGCAATATGAATAGATGCAAGGCACAACACAAGCATATACAATATGAATGATATGAATGATGCAATACACAAATAAAGAGAGAGGGTTAAGAGACAATGGATCAAACGCAAACACAAAGATATGTTCCGAGGTTCGAGCCCCTAGCTCTACGTCCTCGACTTCACCGAGAAGGATTTTCAATCCACTAGGAGTACCGAACTCCTCTCTCAACCTTACAAATGTCACCGAGGCAATACAAATACAATCCACCTCACAAAGAGGGATAGGCCCTTAGCCAAACAACCACAATCACCTCTACCGAAGAGGGATACAAACCAACACTAACTCCACCTCACCAAGAGGGAGTAAACCAACAATCTCAACCTCTACCAAAGAGGGAGCACCCCAACAATCCAAATCAACCTCTACCAAAGAGGGATATCCAACAAAGAAGGGGTTTACAATAAGGTGCTCACAAAAGACAACAAACTCAATTTTTTCATAAATAAAGATCCTAATAGAATAGGATAGGGATATAGCTCAAGTGTGGAAAATCAAGGTGTTTTTGGAAATCAAATAATAAAGAAAAACTACTTGGAAAATCTCTTGTAAATGATAGAAATGAAAATCCAAAACAATATCCCAAAAACCTAGTTTTCTTTGATTTTTCCAAAACCCTTGAAAACAAAACAAAGAATAGCAATTTGATTCAAAAATTTTTTGTTTAAAGCACTAGAAGAGATCTGGAATTTTTGGCTCTGAAAATCTTCTCAAAAACCCAAAGAGATGGGGCTTAAATAGCCCTCTCCAAAAAACTAGCCGTTGGCTGTTTTTATAGCCAGAGACGGCTGGCGGTCGGACCGCCAACGGTCATATTTTTGACCGTTGGCTGCCTGCGGTCGACCTGCCGATTGACCGTAGAAAAATAGTGAGCAGAGCTCTCTGGTCCGGTCGACCGCCCAGTTGACCGGCCCAAGTGCCAGCCCAATGTGCACAGCTCTGTGCACGTCGGCCGACCGATCGGTCGACCGACTCTGGGTCCGGTCGACCGGTCGGTCGACCGCCAGAGCCTGTCAGGCACTGTTCTGGGTCAGAAAACAGGGTTAAAAATTATCCTAAAAATTCCCATAAATCTTCTAAAAATTCACAAAAATAGTTTTATCATTTTACATTGAAATATAAACTTGTGTTAAAAATTTCAACACAAATTTCAAACATTTTGAACCATTTTTGTGTCTTACAAATTTTGTCAAAAACCAAAAACTATATTTTTCCAAACTTTGATTTTTCAATAGGAAATCTGATTTTTCCTAAAACTCATTGAAATATAAAACATGATACTTAAACACTTTTAGGCATGTTGCATATGGACATAGGTCTAATATACATGAAACATATACATATCATAGTTTTTGACTTTAATTCCAAAATAATGTTTTGTTAAAAATACAAAACACCAAAACTCATGAATAGGCGTATCAAAATAAGTTTGTCTATGATATGAAGCATGTATGCATATAGAACATATCTAATATACATTTAAATAAAGTAAGCTTGTTTTGAATCTATCTATTCATGAAAACCAAAATCGGTTAAACCAAAAACTGAAAAACGAATCCAAACATGAAACGTGTGTGTATTGTGAACTTGAGCATATCACACTATCTAATCTTTACAAATGGATCTACACACAAAACTAAATTTGGTACCAAGATCTTCTTGTAGAGCGCCGTCTCCAAGCCGACTCGATCCAAAACTCCGTGATCCACCGAGCTTGACTCCAACGAGTGCTATGAATGATCTTGTTGCTCGGGCTCTGGAATCACCATGTGAAAGCTTCCAAACCATCTTGTTGAAGCAATCACCAACTAATATCTTGGCTAATGATCTGAAACTAAACATCACAAGCTAATTAGTAAACATAACTATATGAGTTAATCATCATCAAAACTAGAGTGGAAGGCCTCTGGGCCAACAGTAACGACGCCAAAATTTGATTGCCAAAAATAGAGATAAATTAAAGAGTTAAAAGGATGTTATTTGAATGTGAGTTAAATCTCTGCCTTTTACAATTTATTCGTGGTAGTAAGGGCTATGCGGGTCAAATCCACAGGAAGGAATGCGGTAGAAGCTTTTCGGTATCTCCTTAAACACTAAACTGGTTAAATATTTTTCTAAGAAAAAGAACTCAATTGTTAAGTGTTAAAATATAAAGAAGAATATGAAACTTGGAGAGTAATCTAGGTTTTTAGAAAAGAGTTAAAGAAATATGACCTACTAATCATCTACCACCATTAACTTACTAACCTATGTAAGAATTTACTTCACTTTAGATCATAAAAGTTAGACCTTAATGTTGCCTTCAATTCAAGCAAGATACATAAGATAAAAACTAAATCCTATTTGAAACGATCACTAACCAAGACCTAACATTAAACTATCAAAGCCTTCTAAGTATAGAATAAGAAGAATAACTAAGATTCAATATTAAGCTATCAAAGCTAACTAAGTATAGAATAAGAAAAACTATTAGAAAGTATTAACATATATGGATTTAACTAATCATCATCATGTGCCTTTAAGAACTTTAACGAATCCAAGAGTTTAGCATGCATATGATCCAATCAGTTTATTCTAACCTAGAATTAAAAGTAGTTGTGGAGAGATTAATAAGTCATGAAAGAAGATTAGCTACTCATGATGAAAACTAAAGAAAGCATGGTAGATGAGAAAGCAAGTAAATAAAGTAAGTAAATAAGATAAATCAGAAAAAAAAAACCTTGTTATTGATGTTGTCACCTTCAATTACAAAGCCCCTCCTTCTTCTTTACAAAGCTTGAACTAGAAGTAGAACTAGAACTAAAATCTAAAAATTACAAAAGAAATTTGAATGAAAAACTAAAAAAAATCCTATGTTATGATCTCTGATATGGAGATGCTTGATAATGAGAGATTTCAGCTCTTTAAATAGGCCTCAAATCTAATCACAATAGGATACAATTTAGAAGGTTTCCTAATTCAATAGGAAATTCAGTCCTGCAGCAAGTTGGCATATTGTTTGTTGAATATGACCCATCAGACGGCTGAATTGGACAGAGTGATAAACATAAGAATTATAGCCCTTCAAGTCCTCTTTCTGTAGCATTTTGAATCATCAAATTTGAATATCTGAAGTGAAAGTTATGGTCTGAATTCGAGTCTGAATTGATTTTAAACTCCATTTAATTTGAATTATCCTCCTTAACCCTATTACGATTAGCTTTATCGCCTTCATCTTCTAGGACTTTATCTTCTAAACTTGAACTTAAATTTAGGAGACGAAGATTAATCATTTCCTCCCTTGGATTCAATTTAATTTAAAATCTAACTTTAGATAGGATTAGAGATAAAATGAAGCTTCTTGTATCTTTATCCTCTCATTTAAGTAACTACACACCATAATCAAAAAAAGGTTAGCATAAATAAATAAGGGAATGATCAAAGATATATGTGTAAAAGTGAGGATAAAATTACAGTTTTGGAGTACAATTATAAACCCTCTCCCATACTTATCTCATGCATTGTCCTTAATGCATCGTGAATGTATTTATACGTGAAACAAATAGAGAGGGAAAGAAAAATCACCTCAAGGTGGTGGTTCCGATGGTTGTCTGATTGATCAACGAAATGCGGCCCAATTTAATTTGTGTGGAGTTCAGAGGAACCCACCAGAGACCCCTCTAATATAACCCATTATTATGATGTGAACATAGATGATTTTTATTAAGAATTTTATCTCATCTAATTTTTAAATTTTAAAAATAATTTCAGAGTCATTATTTTCAACACCTTTGTCCCAAAATAGAGTGTGCAAAGATGGAATGATTGATTTGGACTCAGAAAGTATAAGAACTAATACCGACTCAGGGAAGTGACTGAAATCAAGTAAAGGTTTTGGAGTTGAGATTGGTTCAGGAAGGGGGTCCAAATCAAGTTGAAACTTTAATCCACGTTCATTTTCCCACAACAGAATGTGACTTTCTAAGATTGGTGATTTAAGTTCAAGGATGACAGGTATGAGAATCAAGACTGACTTTAAAATGTTGCTCAAATTAGGTAGCAAAATAGGAGTCAATATTGATCAGGAATTTGAACTGGATCACAATTTTGAGAATTTGGGTCACATTTTGATTGAGTTCAATTTCATAAAAATGAAAACTTGCCAATTTATCAATTGGACTTTCAAAAGCATGGTATTGGTCAAGTCCAATATGATGATCATAAAAGATGGGTGATTCAATTTCACGATGGACTGGCATGTGATCCAATATTGACTTAGAAAAAGGATTGCAATCAAGTGAAGACATCAGAGTCATAATTGAATCAGAAAGTGTAGCAAAACAGGATCAATATTGATCACGAATTTGAACTGGATCACAATTTTGAGAATTTGGGTCACATTTTTGATTGAGTTCAATTTCATAAAAATGAAAACTTACCAATTTGTCAATTAGACTTTCAAAAGCATGGTATTGGTCAAGTTCAATATGATGATCACAAAAGATGGGTGATTCAATTTCACGATGGACTGGCACATGATCCAATATTGACTCAGAAAAAGGATTACAATCAGGTGAAGACATCGGAGTCATTATTGAATCATGAAGTGGAATTGAATTACCATGTTGAGGTTTATGATCATATTCATGCTCAAGTTCAATTTCAGGAAAAGGATAACTTGCCAAAATGTTTATATAGTTCTCAAAATTTTGAAGTTAGTCAAGTTCACATGGGTGTGCTGAAATTGAATCTTGGTTTTCAAAACAACATGATTTCTAGTCTAGATCGATAAAGTTAGAGACATCTGGATTGGTCAAAGGTTGATAAGAGTGAGTTTCCTCATTCCTATGAATGTTGACCAATTGACTCAATTGTGCTTCTAACCTATCGATAGGCTGGGCAAAAGATTTTTGAAATTATTATGAGGCTCATGCAAGATTTATATACTCTTTTCTAGCTCAGGTTTTTCTTCAAATGGTTGTTCTAGAAATGGAGTGTAGGAATCTTGATTTTGAAAAACTTGTGAAGATTGTGAGCCCAACAAAGTTTTGAGATTATTGCTCGGACTCACGCAAAAGTTCTATACTCGTGTCCAAGACTGATAGTTGGTCATTTTGAAAAGGTGGGACTGAGAATGACTCTTGAAAATATTATGGAATTGGGGAGGCTAATAATTCCTGAAATTGTCGCTCGACCTCTTGCATGGTGGCTTCATAATTTTCTTTTCTATTGGGGAGGCCAACAATTACTCTTTTCTAATTCTGATTTTTCTTCAATTGATGGTTCTAGAAAAGAAGTATAGGAAGCAAAGTCAGGGAATGAATACAACAACAACAAGAACAACTAAGCCATTTGTCCCAAGTATTTGGGGTAGGCTACATGAACCAAAAGAGAATTACGCTGGGTCGGGCACATGGATCAGCTTTCTTCACTCATTCCTATCAAGCAATATGCCTTCACTAAGACCTTTAGCCTTGATATCTTGTCATATTACCTCCATCCATGTTTTCTTGGGTCTTCCCTGCGCTCTTTTAACTTGCCCTAAATTGATACGTTCTACTCGCCAGACTGGCGCATCTGTAGGTCTACGTCACACATAACCAAATCATCGTAGGCAGTTTTCTCTCATCTTCTCTTCTATAGAGGCTACACCTATCTTAATATGAATATCCTCATTTCTCACCTTATCTCTTCGCGTGTTACCACACATCCAATGAAACATGCGCATCTCTGCTATACTCATCTTCTGGGCATGATATCTCTTTATAGCCCAACATTCTGTGCCATATAACAAAGCTGGCCTAATAGCAGTCCGATAAAACTTTTCCTTCAGCCATAACGGAATGTTACGGTCACATAAAACTCCTGTTGTGCTACTCCATTTCAGCCAGCCGGCTTGGATCTTATGGTTGACATCACTATCGATCTCCCCATCCTTTTGGATAATAGAACCCAAGTACTATATAGGTGTAGCCAAGTATTAAAAAAATCAGGAATGAATATTGTGAAAATTTGAAAATTGGGAAAATTGTGGACAAGGAGGTTGAAAATTTGACTTGGGAGAGGTGAATCCCATTGACTTTGTGAAGAGTTGAAATTATTTTTGAAATATTGGTCATCAGATAAGCGGTATGGGTTATATTGAATCGAATACATCCAATCCAGATTATTTGGTTGGTTCATATTTTTCAAAGCTGGGTTGGAGCTATTCGACAATGGGGTTGATGTGAAGTATGGATTCCTATTTGTATTGAAAAAATTATTGTTGAGATCCATATCATAAACAAATACAAACAAAGAAGAAAAAAGCAAACAAAAAAAGAAAAAATCAAAACCAAGCTTATATTAGGGTTGATCTAGACCTAGACGACTCCTAACTGGGCGATGATTACTCAGGGGAGGTTGTCTTAAGAATCCGACCACAAGCTAATCGGTTAGGTAGGGGCAAAATATGGTGGAAGATATTCATGCGTAAGCAACGGGCCTTAATTACGCCAAATCACGGTATCTTCGAGGCGTAACCTCTTAATCTCTAACCTTAGACACTGATTTTATAAGAGTATTCAAATAAGTTTCACCCTCGGTCAATTTCTTAATAAGTCTGAGACGTCCCTAGGGGGCAACGTCTATCAATTTTTTATTATGGCTTGGGTTGTGTGAGTAGGGAGGTGATTTTTGGGTTAAGGAAGGGTGATGAACTCCCCACCTTATCTTGTATTGGGGTTTTCTCTTAATTCTAATTCGTGCCAGTGTACAATATAGACAAGAATATAACATAAAGCGAGTAAATTACCCACGTGTTTTTCCTGTGCTATATGCAATGCCATATGTACACCTCAGTCCAGATCACAACAACAAAACAAATATAGTATATTTGAATTAAAATTGACACGTGCCTAAATGCAAATGTCTAAACCGTTTTAAAAGCATCCAATTATCATATTTTAGTTCTTTAATGATTACAGTGTGTAGGCAATCAAAGTAGAAAAATAGAAGTACAAATCCACCAGCCATTACAATGTACACATCCCAGCACAAAAAGGTACAATTTTGTTACACAATTGCCGCGGAACCGCGGCTAAAGTCGCGTTTGCGGCTTTTCTGTAGAAGCTGGGTCCCTGCTTCCAAGAGCAGGAAGGTACAATGCTAATCAATGTTCTGCAATTTTAAATTCTTGTAAAAATTAACCTGCACACCAAAACAGAGAAGAAAATATTAACAAAAACGTGAAATCAAAACCATTCCCGTCCCCAGCAACGGCGCCAAAATTTTGATCGGGTCAAAAACCAGCACTTGAAAACGTGTTTTATGAAATCAATGTAAAAATGTGTGTGCTAAAGTTCCCTCGATACTTCCATAATAGCATGATGGCTATACGGGTCAAATCCACAGAGATGGGAGGCGGTAGAAGCATTAACGATCCTTATTCACGTGTTATGTTAACAAGTTCTTATTTGTTAAAGAATGAGAAAAAAAGAAAAAAAATTCAGAAGTGATAAGTGAAAAGGTGATGAAAACAGTGATGTGAAAAATAAATAAGAAGTGTTGTGAATCAGTGGAAGCAAACAAGAAAATAGAAATAAGATAAAAGAAATGAAATAAGAAGAGATTTTGAAAAATAATTTTAAAAATAAAATAAAAGAAAAGAAGAAGTAGAAGAAATAGGAGATGAAAACAACATGAAATAAAAATGGTATTTTTATGTTGAAGAAAAGTTTGAAAACAAAATAAAAAGAGAAGAAGATTCATGACAACTAACTACTAAATACTCCGCTAATCATGCTAACCTCTTAGTGATAGCTGCCTCACATGGATCCTTGGCCATCACTAGTCCTTGGCTTCAAGAAGCAATACAAAGCATGACATATAAGATAATTTCTTTCATTCAAAACTTGTATCAAGAGCAAGCTAATATAAATATTAGATCATCAAAACCATTAGAAGCAAGTAAATAAGGGAGAGTTAGCTTGGTTAGCAAGTTAAATGTTAGAATCCATCATCATGAGCCATCAATGGCTCTTGCAAGAGCAAGACATTGTAGATGCTATTAGGTCCATGTGGATTATCAAGAAGAGGTTAGATAATTAGTGGTTAGTAGTTAGGTTACTATGAAATGAAAGTTAGCTAGTCATGTTAGAGGTTAGAGAAGAAATCATTAAAGAAAGGAGGAAGATTATATAGATTGTCACCATCTATTACATCAATCTCTCTCTTTCTCTCTCTGAATCTCTCTGCTCTAATACATGAATCTAAAAGAGAAAACAAAATATAAAAGAAAGAAGAAGAACACCTACACTATACTACATTAATGGAGGAGAAAGCTCTCGGAACACCCGTCTCAGGTCCTCTGCAGGGCTTTATATAGGTAAAGGTACACTCTAGAAGATGTTGACGCGTGGCTTGCCACGATTGCCGCGGAAACGCGGCAATACCAGGGACTTGGTCTGTGGTTTTGGCGAGTGGTTTCATCTCGCTTCTTGGACCTTCCATGTATCCTCGATTCGGGTATTTGGATCTAGATTTTCGTCAGATTCGTGCCTTCGTCTAGATTCAATGTATCTTCTAGAAACTCTCTAACTTGGCTTCCAAAAAATTCGGATTTAATTACCCAAAAAATCGGTTTAATTAGGCTCTTATTACCCCTTTGCCCTTCGAGTCTTGGTTATCTGCAAAAGAGACCAAAATATGAGTGAGAAACGTTATTTTTATCATAATCAGTAGGGAAATGCGATATAAAAATGCAGAATTGTAGACTAATCATCTACAATTTTGTATTTTTTATATCGCATTTCCCTACTGATTATGATAAAAATAACGCTTCTCCTCCATGTTTTGGTCTCTTTTGCGGATAACCAAGACTGGAAGGGTAAAGGGGTAATAAAAGCCTAATTAAATCCGTTTTTTAGGTAATTAAATCTGAATTTTTTGGAGGCCACGCTAGAGAGTTTCTAGAAGATACATTGAATCTAAATGTTGGCGCGAATCTGACAAAAATCTGGATCCAAACACCCGCATCTGAGGATACATGGAAGCTCCTAGAGGCGAGATGAAACTACTCGCCAAAATCAGGGACCTAAATACCTTGTATGGCTGCCAAAACGTGGCAATAGCTACGAAAACGTCGCAATAGCCGTGTTTCCGCAGTCATCTTCGCAAGCCACGCGTCAATTTTTGTCGCGTGACCTCATCTCGTCTTCTAGAGTGTTCCTTTGCCTATATAAAGTCTTGCAGAGGACCTGAGATGGGATTTCCAAGAGCAATAGCTAGGTTTTCTCCTCCATTAGTGTAGTGTAATGTAATGTAGGTATTCTTCTTCTTTCTTTCATATTTTGTTTTCTCTTTTAGCTTCATGTATTAGGGCAGAGAGAGAAAGAGAGATTGATGTAATAGATGGTGACAATCTATGTAATCTTTCTCCTTTCTTCTCTATTGTAATTTTCTCCATTTCTATATGATGCTTAGCTAGTTTCTTTTCATGACAATCTAACTACTAAACACTAACTAGCTAACTACTTACTTAATAATTCACATGAATTTAATAGCATCTACAAGGCCTTGCTCTTGTAAGAGCCATTGATGGCTCATGATGATGGATTCTAACATTCTAACATTCTAATATCTAACCCACTAACAAGCTAACTTACAATGTCATCTTTATTTCATGCTCACCTCTACTTGGTTTTGATGATCTAATAGTAACTTGCACTTTGTTGTGTGGAATGGATGTGAGTTGAATGTGATTGCACATATTTATTGCATTATTCTTTATTACATTTCTACATTTATCATGTAATAAATCTGCTAAATTACTTATCTTAAATGTTTATTTTGCAGAAGATAATCATGGAGAGAAAGAGGATAAAATCAAATAAATATCAGTTAAATTCAGATTTAACTAGATCTATTTGGTTAGAGGAAGATGTTCCCAAATTCAGTTGGTTAAATTTAGTTTTTGGTGAATCAACTAGTTAAAGATAAAGATCAATCGAGGATAACATCAAATACAGAGTCCAAATCTAAAGGGATAAATGGATAGAGAGGAGATCAACGGATGAGTTGAAGCAATTTTGACTCGGATTCTGATTTAATATATTTTAGTATTTGAATCATAACTTTCGCTACCGAAATTCAAATCTAATGATTCAAGATAATCTAGAAAGAAGCCTTAAAGGGCTACAACTTTTAAGTTGATCACTATCTCTAATTCTATCATTTGATAAGTTATATTCAGTAATCAACACGCTAATAAGCTGCAGATCAGAATTGAATATCCACATCCAATCAAGTTTGGAGATAAGGGGAGGATTCAAATTCAGAAATAACCAGTTTTCCTATCTTCATACTCCCCTGCCCTCTGCATTTCTTCTATAAATATCTGCAATCTCAAAGGAACATGGAGACGACCAAGCAGAGATAGGTTTTAGGCCAGTTTTTCATTCTTTTTAGTGTAGGTTTTTATTTTCTTTTTATGTAATTTTTATTTCTTTGTAAGCATAGGTTAGACTGAGATTCATGTAAGTAAGAGAGAGAGGCTTATGTTGAGAGTGATACCGATGTATCTTCCTCATTTCTTCCATCGTTTCTGCAAGCAATAAAAGGTAACTTTTTCTATATTCGTCTTTACTTTTGTTTTCTTCTTTTTCTTTCTACTTTTCCTCTTTTGGTTATGATGAGCATCCAAGTGAATCTAGAAGCATCAGTATAGCTATGTTGTGTGAGTGCCACTGATATTTCATGATGATGTTCTCCTCCTCAAGATTTCGTATCATTTCATTCTTGTTCATCTTGATAATGTAATGTGAATGGGGACTGAGCTCGATCTTAAGGGTTATGCGTTGATCGCCTCCAAAGCAAGGTAAAACATGCAAGGGTTCTAGGTAAGTCATTAACCAAAGGAGATAAGTTTTTCTTTTAGGTTTTCTTTTCTTTTAATTTTAGTGTAAATTATCAATACCACAATCTTTCAAATTTTTCTCACTCTTTTTCATTTCTTTTTTCATATCCACTTTCATTTTCTCCACTTTCTCTATCTATTACTTTCTTCCTAACTTAACTATACTCTTTTTCATTTTTCTTTTAAGAACTAAAAGAAGATCTTTAAACATTCTTTGTAACCTAAAAGAGAGCTTGCTAAAAACACTTCCATCGCTAGTCCCTCCTTGTGGATCACGACCCGCATAGCCACTTGCTATTACGGTAGTATTGAGTACTTGCATTCTTTATTCTAAGTTCTGAAATTCTATATTTTTGTGTGCAGATAAAACCTCAATCAGAATGTGAAGAACAATCTTATATCCCATGCTTTGTATTGTCTCTTGAAGCCTAGGACTAGTGATGGCTAAGGATCCAGGTGAGACAACAATCACTAAGAGGTTAGCATGGTTAGTGGAACAATTAGTAGTTTGTAGCCATAAGTTTTCTTTCATCATTTTTCTTATCTTTTCGCTTTGTTTTAAAAACCAATTTCAAAATCTTTTTATTATTTTTTCTATCGGTGTTTTCATCACTCTCTTAGTTCACCTATGTTTTCATTTTTTTCTTTTAGTTTTTTAAAATTATTTTCTAAATCACTCCACCACACTTTCCACTTCTTGTTTTACTTTATTTATTCGTTCTTATTTTTCTTCCATCTATTTCTAAACTCTCTTCTTTATTGTTTTTACTTCGACTTTCTCATCGCCTTCTCTATCTATCACTTCAAAAAAATTTCTTTTCTTTTTCTCATTCTTTAACTAAGGAGAACTTGTTAATATACGACGTGAATAGGGACTGTTAATGCTTCTATCACCTCCCGTCCCTGTGGATTCGACCTATTGAGCCAACGCTATAAGGAAGTATCGAGGGAACATTAGCACACACACTTTCATATTGATTTCATAAAATACACATTTTCGTGCATGGTTTACCCTCAATCAAACTTTGACGCCATTATCGGGGACGAGAATGGTTTTGATTTCACATTTTTGTTAATATTTTCTTCTCTGTTTTGGTGAGCAGGTCAATTTTTACAGGAACTTAATATTGCAGAACATCCATTAACATTGTAGCTCCCTACTCTTAAAAGCAGAGACCCAGCTTCTACAGAAAAGTCGCGCAAACGCGACTGTTGTCGCGATTCCGTGGCAACCTTGTGGCATTTGTGTATCTTGTTGTACTGGGATGTGTAAATTGTAATAGCTAGTGGATTGTACTGTTATTTTTCTGCTTTGGTTGCCTGAACATTGCAATAAATTAAAGAACTAAAATATGGTAATTCTTTTAATACGGTTTAGACATTTGCATTTAGGCACATATCAATTCAATTCCAATATACTATATTTTGTTCTGTTATTGTGATCTGGACTGAGGTGTACATATGACATTGCATATAGCATAGAACAAACATGTGGATGATTTACTCGCTTTGTGTTATATTCTTGTTTATATTGCACACTTGCACGAATTGAAATTAAGGGCAAAACTCAATACAAGATAAGGTGGGGAGTTCATCACCCTTTCTTAGCTCAAAAACTACCTCCCCACCCACACAACCCAAGCCCTAATCTAAAAATTGATAGACGTTGGCCCCTAGGGACATCTCAGACTAATTAAGAGATTGACTAAGAGTGAAACTTGTTTGAATCATACTCTTGTAAAATTGGTGTTCAAGATTGGGGATTAAGAGGTTACGCCTCGAAGATACAAAAGTTGGCGTAATTAAGGCCCGTTGCTTACGCACGGATACCTCCCACCGTATTTTTCTCCTACCTGGCCGATTAGCTTGTGTTTGGATTCATACAACAACCTCCACTGGGTAATCGCCCAGGTAGGAGTCGTCTAGGTCTAGGTCAACCCTAATATAGGCTTTGTTTTGATTTTTTCTTTCTTTTTATTTGTTGTTTGCTTTTTCTTTTTGTTTGTGTTTGTTTGTGGTATGGATCTCAGCAATAATTTTTTCAATCCAAATATGAATTCATACTTCACATCAACCTCATTGTCGAATAGCTCCAATCCAGCTTTGAAAAACATGAACAAATCAAATATCTGGATTGAATGTATTCGACTCAATATAACCCATACCTCTTATTTGATGACCAATATTCCAAAAATAATTTCAACTCTTTACAGAGTCGACGGGGATTCATATCCCCCAGGTCTAATTTTCAGCCACCATGTCCACAATTTTCACAATGTCCACAATATTCATCCCCCGATTTTGCTTCCTAAACTCTTTTTCTAGAACAACCCATTGAAGAAAAATCTGAATTAGAAAAGAGTATGGAAGCCGTACAAGCCATGTTTGAGTCCCAAAAAAATAAGCTCAACTCACAATCCTCCCAATCTTTTTCATATCATGCTTCATATACTACTTTTCTACGATAACTTATAGAAGAAAAATCTGAGTTAGAAAAGATTATAGAAGCCATGCAGGAAGCTGAGCGAGAATTTCAGAAAATGTTAGACTCTCCATTCCCACAATATTTTCAAGATTCATACTCAGTCCCATCTATTCAAAAAGAAAACCCATCGGTCTTGAACACGAGTATAGAACTCTTGCGTGAGTCCGAGCAACAATCTCAAAATATTTTGGACTCACATTCTCCAAAATTTTTCCAAAACCAAGATTCCTACAATACCTTTCTAGAACAACCACTTGAAGAAAGATCTGAGCTAGAAATGAGTATAAAAATTTTGCATGAGACCTCACAATAATTTCAAAAATCTTCTACCGAGTCTATCTATAGGTTAGAAGCACAACTGAGTCAATCAACCAAAATTCATAGGAATGAGAAAACTCGCTCTTATTAACCTTTGACTGATTTATATATCTCTAACTCTATTGATTTGACCCATGACTCATGTTATTTAGAAACCAAGATTTAATTTCAACATGCCCATTTGAACTTGACCAAACTTCAAATTTGAAAATCCCATTGACATTTTGGTAAATAATCCATTTCCTGAAATTGAATTTGAGCATGAATGTGATCTTGAACCTCAAATTGACAATTCAATTTCACTTCTTGATTCAATATTGACTCCGATATCTTTACCTCACTTCAAATATTTTTCGAAGTTAACTTTGAATCCTGTGCCCATACATTGTGAAATTGAATTACTAATCTTTTAAGATTGGCATCTGAAACTTGATCAATACATAACTTCTAAGAGTCACATTGATAAATTGGCAAGTTTTTCTTTCAAAGAATTTGAACTCAGATAAGAATGTAACTTTGATCCTCCAATTTGTGATACAGTTCAAATTTCTGAATCAATAGCTATCCGATTTAAGTAACATTTTAGAGTCAGTTTTGATTCCCATACCTGTCATTCTTGAACTTGAATCACCAGTCTTAGGAAGTCTCATTCCATTGTGAGGAAATGAATGTGGACTTGAGTTTTAACTTCTTGATTTTGACCCACTTCCTGAACAAATTTTGACTCCTGAACCTGCACTTGACTTCAGTCAATTTTCTGAGTCGATCATAGTTCCTGTAATTTTTGAGTCCAAATTAACATTCCATCAATTCACACTCCATTTTGGGACAAAGGTGTTGATAAAACTAACTCCGAAATTATTTTTAAAATTTGAAAATTAGACGGGATAAAATTCTTAATAAAAATCATTCATGTTCACATCATTAAGGAAGAATAATTTTTGGTGGACTTATGATCTTAAATCGCTTAAATTTTTGCAAAAATATTTCGTAAACTTGTCTCTCTTTCAAAGTGCATTTTCAAAATACTAACTTTTATTTTCTTTCTTTATGGATTTTGTGGGTGAAATCTGCTGAAAACCCTAAGGAGACAAAACTCCTTCTCTAGAGGTAACCTAGAGATTTAATGACTTGTTGCACACGCTCAGTGCAATCGCGTCACCTGCAAAGTGGTATAATAACTTTCTTAGTTTAGTTTTTTTTTCTTGTTTTGCTCAGGACGAGTAAAAGATAAGTGTGGGGGCGTGATTAGTCTACAATTCTGCATTTTTATATCACATTTTTCTACCGATTTATGAAGAAAATAACGCTTCCCACTGTGTTTTGGTTTCTTTTGCAGATAATCAAGATTAGAAGGGCAAAAGGCTAATAAGAGGTTAATTAATCTCATTTTTGGGTAATTAAATCTGGATTTCTTGGAGGCAACCTAGAGAGTTTGTAGAAGATACATCGAATCTAGACATTGGCGCGAATTTGACGAGAACCCAGATCCAAACACCCGAATCCAAGGATACCTGGAAGGTCCTAGAAGCGAGTCATGACCGCTTACAAAAACTAGGGACCTAAGTCCTTGGTATGGCTGTGAAAATGCGGATTTTGTCGTGTTTCTGCGGCCATCCTGGTGAGCCACGCGTCAATTTTTGACGCGTGGCCTCGTCTCATCTTCTAGAGTATTCCTTTTGATTGGTAGTCAAAAGTGCATTTTTATCATCATATTTACCATCACATTTCATATTTATTCATTTAATTCTGCACATTTATTAATAATTTGTAATTTATTGTGTGCAGGCCTCGAATTATTATTTTTATAATAAATAAAGCTTAATGAAGCCCAAAAGCCCATATTTGAAGCCCAAGAGTCAAAGTGCAAATATCAATTGTCAAGATGCAATTATGCAAGGGCTAAAGTTGCAATTATTAAAGATGAGGGAAGGATAGAATTCTACCCAACCCTAAACTCTTGCAGGATGAAGATAAAAGCCAAAGAGAGTGCAAAGATAAAAATTCAAAGAATTCGGATTCAGACTGTACACGTTTTAGTGTTTAAATCATAACTTTTGCTACAGTTATGCAAATCCGATGATTCAAGATGCGCCAGAAAGAAGACTTGAAGACCTAAAACTCTTATGTTGATCAGCTAATTTCGGTGATCAACATGATAAGAAGTTGCAGGACAGATTTGAATTTCTATGGATAAGTGCAACAAGTCTGGAGATAAGATCTTTTTGGGAGAGTTGTACTAGGACTCTACATCTTCCAACTCCTATAAATATCCCTGCAGATGCAACACAGAAATCGTCCAGCGAAGAGCCAAGGGCCAAAATTAGGGTTTCTTCTAGGGTTTTCTTCTTAGTTAGGTTTTTGTTTTTTTTATTTTAAAGAGAGAGAGAGAGGATTATATTGAGCGTGACACCGATGTATCTTCTCTTCTCTGCCATTGATTAAAGCAATAAAAGTAATTAATTTTCTTTTGTTCTTTATTCTTATGTGTTACTTTTATTTTGTTTTTCTTTTCTTTTTCTCTGTGATCTTGTGGTTGTTGATGAACATGCAAGTGGATTCCAAAAGCACGTATAACTAAGCTCTGTGAGAACCAGCGATAGTTCATGAAGACGTCTCCTCCAAGCTACGCATCACTTCGTTCTTGATACGCTTGACGATATAATGTGCACAAGGATTGAGCTCGAGTTTATGATCTATTCGTGGAACGCCTCCTAAGCAAGGTAGAACATGTAAGGTTTTCACGTTCTTTCTTCAACCAAACTCAAGTAAGTTTTCTTTTCTTTTCGTTTCTTTTCTTTTCTTTTTTGTAGAATAAATACAACTCATCTCCATATTCTTTTCTATCACCCATTGTAAATACCACTAATTAATAATAAAAAGATAATTTTTAGAGATAACTTGCTTAACGCTTCCATCGCAGTCCCTCCTTGAGGATCACGACCCGCATAGCCCTGCTACCGCGGATTAGAACTGAGACTTGCACATCATATTCTTACAACTAAAATATTATCTTTTGTGTGCAGGAAATCTCAGTCAACAAATTGGCGCCGTTGCCGGGGAGGGACGGTAAGTTATTCTCTAATAAAAAATATTTTTTATTAACTAATTCTTTATTCTTTTCTGTTTGCAGGTTTGGAGAACAGAAAACAGAAACATAGCAGCAGCAGTGGACATATTGCTATTCTGTGCCTCTGCCCTCGAAGGCAGAGCATCAGAACCCACTGTTTTGCTGCGGATCCGCGGCCAGAGCCGCGGAAACGCGGCAACAGTGGTGAATTACTCATCCAATTTTTTGCAGGGTGCTTCAGATTAAAAATTCTGCTTTCTGCTCTGTTCTGATTTGTTCTGTGATATACCTGTAAATTGCTAATAATTCAACAGTAAATTA
Organism: Agave tequilana; assembly: GCA_038442645.1. Taxonomy (NCBI): domain Eukaryota; kingdom Viridiplantae; phylum Streptophyta; class Magnoliopsida; order Asparagales; family Asparagaceae; genus Agave; species Agave tequilana. Next base: position 42,999 of record JAVJIF010031407.1, on the reverse strand, counting down.
TTGGTTGTTAAAAATAAAATTTGATTAGACGTTTGCATATTAGGCACGTGTCTTTTCAATTATTTTTATTTACTGTTGAAGAGTGCTGGAGACGCAAGGTACGTACGCATTGCATGTAGAATAGGATTCATCTCTTGGTTGATTTTCTGCTTTGAGTGATTCTTATCTATTTATCTTGTACACTTGCACTAATTCATCTTAAGGGCATAACCTATAAATAAGATAAGGTGGGGATTTCATCACCCTTCCTTAGCCCAAAAATCATATCCCGAGCACTCACTAACCCAAGCCTAACATAAAAATTAGTAGACGTTGGCCCTAGGGACATCTCGGACTCAATAGGAGATTATCCTAAGGAGGAAAAGTGCTGGAAGTTGACTCTTGCTAAATCAGTGTCTAGAAAAGGGATTGAGGGCCGAAAGCCCGAAGATTGGTGGTTATTTAATTAAGGAACGTCTTTGACGGAAAACCTCCCACCACTCTTGCCCTGACCTGGCTGATTAACTTGTGGTCAAAGTCTGCACCCGACCTCCCGTGGACAGTCTAACCAGTTAGGAGTCGTCTAGGTCATAGGTCTACCCTAACTTAGGTTAGAATTTTTCTTTTTTTTTGTTTGTTTATTTGTTTGTGTTGTTTGTATTGGTGTGATATGGCATATAATAATAATTCCAATTTTAATCCATATTACACCCCTAACTATTATTCGGATATTACCAACCCGGCATACCCTAACTTTGACCAATCTAGTGTGCCGGAATGGTCTTATCCGAATGAATATAACCCACACCCTCCATCTTATGACTATAATTTTCATAATAATTTCAACTCTTCACAGAGTTCATGGGGTTTCGAGTCCCCCGAGTCTAATGCTCAACCTAATTGTCCTTCATATCCATCTAGTCCACATTTTTCCCAAGATTCATACTCAGATCCACCCATTCAGAATAGAAATCCATCTATCTTGGAAATGATGAGTAGAAATGAGTCCAAGCAAAAATCACCATCAATTTTAGACATGATGATACGTGAGTCCACCGACTCACAACTTTATCACGACTACCCTTCCTATTTTAAAGTCCAATCAGAACAAGAAGCACCTATCGACTATGAAGGGATGCTAGCTGCCATGACCGAGGCTAAATTAGCCCGTGATCATGACATAGATTTGATGGTTCAATGTTTACGTTCTCACCGTCCGGCTGATTCTGATATCGCTGACCACTCTTTTAAAGCCGACGAACCAAGTTGCTTTGGACAACAAGATTCTAATTCAGTACCATCATGTGAACTTGCCGAAACTTCAAATTCTAATAACTTGGCAAGTTTTTCCTTTCCCGAATTAGAACTTGAACATGACCTAGATTCTCACAATCTCTTTACTTCTGAAACTGATTGTACAATTCTGACGGAAGATGTTGACCTTAGTTTTGATGAATTGTATGGCGATGAGCTAGAATTCCTTAATATTGGAAGTAAAGAGATATCATCCATATTAGGTCATATTCCATTGTGGGAAGAAGATTGTGGACTTGAGTTTCAATTTCTTGACTTGGACCCAATTCTTGAACCGAGCCCGACTCCTGAGCCCTTACTTGATTTGAGCCTCTTCCCTGAGTCGGTATTCGTTCCCGCACCCATAATGTCCAAGTCAATAATTCCATCTTTTCATACTCCATTTTGGGACAAGGAGGTTGACACAATTGACTCTGAAATTTATTATGAAATTTGGAAATTTGATGGGGTGGAAATTCTAAAAAATAATTATACATATATTTTAGTGGGTTATGTAAAGGAAAATTCTGGTAAGTTCCACCAACTTTTATGTTATCTTGATTGGGTAGCAACGCTTGGCCCAATTAGACCACCACCGGAACCACCCCCTAAGGTAATTTTCTGCCTTCCCTTGTTCTTTTTCATGCATATATGCATACATTCATACATTGAGGACAATGCATGAGATAAGTGTGGGGGTGGGCTTTACTAACATACTAACATAGGTAGAAACTAACAAAAAAAATTGCTAAAAAAAAAATTAAAAAAAATATTTTTTTAAAAAAAAATGTTATAAAAAGGACAATATTTTGACTTATCTTTTGAAAGAAATCTAAGTTAGTTTTAAGAATTAGGAAAATCATGATTAGGATTTCTAAAAACTTGGTCAAAATAAATAAATTGTTGAATTTTTAAGTATAGGAGAGAAATTGAATAAGTAGTTAGTCTTAATTTTTACCTTAATGAAATGTGCATACCTAATGCATATCTAGGATTCTAAGACAAAGACCCTTATGCCTCATATATATATTAAAAAAAAAATCACCAATTAAGCTGGATACATGTGCCTCAAGAAGCATGAGTATTCACGCCTAAAGGTGAGTTCAAAAAATATATATATAAAATTAAATCCTTAGTTTTGGGGCCTAGTTCACTCGAATTTGAGTCCGCGGGGTGTTTTCTCACCTGGTGCCCTAAAGCCGACCGGTTTGGGAGTCATCGACTTTAAGTTCGTTACATGGGTGGATTAGAAAGCCTAATAAAACTAAAAAAATATTATATATGTATTAACACATCTAATAGTCAATTAGTTAGGTATGAGGGCCTCAAGAAGCCTTGATACTTACACGAAAGAAAATTAGATGAGTTATACATATTAAAAAAAAAGAAAAATAAATATATAAAAATAATAATAATAAAGAGGCATGAGAGTCCAAGTTAAGGAATTCCTAGTAAAATTCATAAGGATGCATATGATTTTTGGTAACGAAAAAGACTATACACAAATTCGATTTTGATCCTTACTTAAAATGAATAACAATTTACTTTATAAAGACTAAGTTTGAAGAATGAATAAAAATGAGGATCCTAAAAACTTATAGACTACTTAGTCTTTTCAAAAGTATTTCAAATATTTTTCCTTTTTATGGATTTTGTGGGTGTAATCCGCTGAAAACCCTCACGAGACAACACTCGTCCTCTAGGGTAACCTAGAGGTTTAACGGCTTGTTGCACGTGCTAAGTGCAATCGTGATTCCTATGAAAGTGAGTTAGGTTAGATTAATTTTTCTTTTCTTTTTCTTTTTCTTTGTTTTTACTCGAGGACGAGCAAAAAGATAAGTGTGGGGGTGTGATTGGTAGTCAAAAGTGCATTTTTATCATCATATTTACCATCACATTTTCATATTTATTCATTTAATTCTGCACATTTATTAATAATTTGTAATTTATTGTGTGCAGGCCTCGAATTATTATTTTTATAATAAATAAAGCTTAATGAAGCCCAAAAGCCCATATTTGAAGCCCAAGAGTCAAAGTGCAAATATCAATTGTCAAGATGCAATTATGCAAGGGCTAAAGTTGCAATTATTAAAGATGAGGGAAGGATAGAATTCTACCCAACCCTAAACTCTTGCAGGATGAAGATAAAAGACAAAGAGAGTGCAAAGATAAAAATTCAAAGAATTCGGATTCAGACTGTACACGTTTTAGTGTTTAAATCATAACTTTTGTTACAGTTATGCAAATCTGATGATTCAAGATGCGCCAGAAAGAAGACTTGAAGACCTAAAACTCTTATGTTGATCAAACTTTCCAATTCAATCCGCAGATAAGCTAATTTCGGCGATCAACATGATAAGAAGTTGCAGGACAGATTTGAATTTCTATGGATAAGTGCAACAAGTCTGGAGATAAGATCTTTTTGGGAGAGTTGTACTAGGACTCTACATCTTCCAACTCCTATAAATATCCCTGCAGATGCAACACAGAAATCGTCCAGCGAAGAGCCAAGGGCCAAAATTAGGGTTTCTTCTAGGGTTTTCTTCTTAGTTAGGTTTTTGTTTTTTTTATTTTAAAGAGAGAGAGGATTATATTGAGCGTGACACCGATGTATCTTCTCTTCTCTGCCATTGATTAAAGCAATAAAGGTAATTAATTTTCTTTTGTTCTTTATTCTTATGTGTTACTTTTATTTTGTTTTTCTTTTCTTTTTCTCTGTGATCTTGTGGTTGTTGATGAACATGCAAGTGGATTCCAAAAGCACGTATAACTAAGCTCTGTGAGAACCAGCGATAGTTCATGAAGACGTCTCCTCCAAGCTACGCATCACTTCGTTCTTGATACGCTTGACGATATAATGTACACAGGGATTGAGCTCGAGTTTATGATCTATTCGTGGAACGCCTCCTAAGTAAGGTAGAACATGTAAGGTTTTCACGTTCTTTCTTCAACCAAACTCAAGTAAGTTTTCTTTTCTTTTCGTTTCTTTTCTTTTCTTTTTTGTAGAATAAATACAACTCATCTCCATATTCTTTTCTATCACCCATTGTAAATACCACTAATTAATAATAAAAAGATAATTTTTAGAGATAACTTGCTTAACGCTTCCATCGCAGTCCCTCCTTGAGGATCACGACCCGCATAGCCCTGCTACCGCGGATTAGAACTGAGACTTGCACATCATATTCTTACAACTAAAATATTATCTTTTGTGTGCAGGAAATCTCAGTCAACACCTTTGCATATATAAATCCCTGCAGAGGACCTGAGATTGGGGATTCCAAGAGCAATAGCTAGGTTTTTATCCTCCATTAGTATAGTGTAGTGTAGGTATTCTTCTTCTTTCTTTTGTATTTTTTTCTCTTTTAGATTTATATATTAGGGCAGAGAGATTCAGAGAGAGATTGATGTAATAGATGGTGACAATCCATGTAATCTTCCTCCTTTCTTCAATGGTTTCTTCTCTAACATATAACATGACTAGCTAACTTTTATTTCATGACAATCTAACTATTAACCACTAATCATCTAACCTCTTCTTGATGATCCACATAAATCTAATAGCATCTACAAGACCTTGCTCTTATAAGAGCCATTGGTGGATCATAATGATAGATTCTAACATCTAACTTGCTAACCAAGCTAACTCTCTCTTATTTCATGCTTGCTTCTAGTAGTTTTGATGATCTAAGATTTGTATTAGCTTACTCTTGTTGCACGTTTTAAATGTGAGTAACCATTTTATGTGTCATACTTTGTATTGCTTCTTAAAGCCAAGGACTAGTGATGGCTCATGATCCATGTGAGGCAACATCACTAAGAGGTTAGCATGATTAGGGAAGCATTTAGTAGTTAGTTGTCATGAATCTTCTTCTCTTTTTATTTTATTTTCAAACATTTTCTTCAACATAAAAATACTATTTTATTTCATGTTGTTTTCATCTCCTATATCTTCTACTTCTTCTTTTCTTTTATTTTGTTTTAAAACCATTTTCCAAAACCTCTTCTTATTTCATTTTCTTTTATCTTATTTTTATTTTCTTATTTGCTTCCACTGATTCACAATCACTTCTTATTTGTTATTCACATCATCGTTTTCATCACCTTCTTACCTGTCACTTCTGGATTTCTTTTCTGTTCTTTTTCTTATTCTTTAAATAAAGAAGAAATTATTAACATAACACGTGAATAAGGACCGTTAATGCTTCTATTGCCTCTCGCCCCTGTGGATTTGACCCGTTGAGCCAATACTATAACGGAAGTATCGAGGGAACATTAGCACATATTTTTGTTGGCCCAAAGGCCTTCCACTCTAGTTTTGATGATGATTAACTCATGTAGTTATGTGTACTAATAATCTTGTGTTATTTAGTTTCAGATCATTAATCAAGTTATTAGTTGGTGATTAGCTTCAACAAGATGATTTGGAAGCTTTCACATGTTGATTCAAGAGCCTGAGCGTCAAAGATCATATATAGCACTTGCTCGGTGGATCAAAGAGTTTTGGATTGAGTCGGCTTGGAGATTGCGCTCTACAAGAAGACATCGGTACCATAATTTAGTTTTGTGTTTAGATCCAAATTGTAATTATTAGAATAGTATGATATGCTCAAGTTCACAACACACACGTTTCATGTTTTGAATATTGGTTTTCGGTTTTTTCCGTTTTTGGTTTAACCGATCTTGGTTTCATGAATAGATAGATCAAAACAAGTTTACATAGTTTAATGTATATTAGATTTGTTCTATATACATGCATGCTTAACTTTCTAGACAAACTTAGTTTGATAGTCTATTTCATGTGTTTTATGTTTTGGTATTTTTGACAAAACATATTTTGGAATTAAAGTCAAAAACATGGATATATATATATATGTTTCATGTATATAGGATTATATCCATATACATCATGCCTAAATGTTGTTTAATATCATGTTTTTGTATTTGGATAAGTTTTGGACAAAATGTATTTTCTATTCAAAAATCCAAGTTTTAGAAAATACAGTTTTTGGATTTTAGTAAAAATGATAAGACACAAAAATGTTTCAAGATGTTTGTTATTTGTGATGAAATTTTTATCACAAGTTTATATTTCAAAATAAAATGATAAAACTATTTTTGTGTATTTTTACAATTCTTTATGGATTTATTAGAATATTTTCTATCCTATTTTTCTGACCCAGAACAGTGGCTGACAGGCTAGGTCGGTCGACTGCACAGTCGACCGAAACAAGGGCCGGTCGACCGACGTGCACAACCCTGTGCACGTCTGGCAGACACTCGGAACGGTCGACCGGCCAGTCGACTGGACCAGAGAGCAGTGCTCTCTGTTTTTGGGCGGTCGACCGCACGGTCGACCGGTAGCTGCCAGCGGTCAAATATGACCGTTGGCCGGTCGACCGGCAGTTCATTTTTCGCAGTTTCTGCTGCCAACGGCTAGTTTTTCAAATGGCCTATAAATACCCCATTGGAAAGAGGTTTTCTCTAAGATTTTTTTGTGCGAATTTTTCCTGACTCTCTAGTGTTTTCACAGCAATCAAAAGAAGTTTTTGGGCTTTAAATTGAACAATCTATTTGGTGTTTTTGCTAGGGTTTGGAAAATCAAAGAAAAGGGTTTTTGGGAAAAGTGTTTGATTCAACTTCTTCACCTTAGTTTCTAGTTTTTCCCAAGGATTTTTCTTTGAGTTTTTGATTTCCATTCCTTTGGTTTTCTCCACACTTGAGCTACATCTACTATCTCATTCTATAGGATCCTTGTGTGGGAAAGAAATTGTTTGTGGTTGTTGTTTAGACCACCAAGTTGTAAACCCTTCATGTGCTTGGCTCTGTGCCTTTCCCTCATTGTGTTGAGGAGGTTGTTCATTTGGGTTGTATCCCTCAAGTTGTGAGGTGATCCTTGTGTTGCTTTGTGCTAATCCCCCAAGTTGTGAGGTGATTGTTTGTTGGCTTGGAGTTGTGCCTCAAGGAGGAGGTTGTGTTTGTAAGAGGAGGAGTTGGGTACTCCTTGTAATTGTTATTGTCCCAAATCCTCAGTGGAGGTTCCCTTTGTGGGAGTCCTTTGTGGACAAGCTAGTGGACTTGAAATCCTTCTGTGTGAAGGCGGGGATGTAGAGCTGGGTGCTCGAACCTCGAAACATATCTTGTTGTTTGCGCTTGATCCCTTGACTTTTACTCTATCTCTCTCTCTCTCTTTACTTTGTGCCTTGCATCAATTCATATTGTTCATTCATATTTACTTGCTTGGCTTGTTTGAGTGTGCATCTCTTGTCAATTGCAATTAGTTTTTAAATTCCGCATTAAGTTCATTAGATTAGCATTATCACCTATTCACCCCCTCTAGGTGATTTTCAATTTTCACACTGATTTCAAAATACACGTTTACAAGTGCTGGTTTCACCCCGATCAATAATCATTAATAAGACATCAACACAAAGAGCAAATGGAAAATTTAAATAGACAAGTATACTCAACAAAATTTTTCATTAACAAAGAAGAAATTACAATATATAGGCGACAAAATTGAGGTCAGTCGAGCACTCACCGTGTCTTAATTTGCCTCGGCGGCTCCGGAGCTTGGATCCGTCTCGCAGTCACGGGGACGCTCTTTGGGGTTTTGCTGAGCTTTCTCGAGGTTTTGCTCAAAGAGGGTGCTCCTGGCGTCAAGGGGATACCTTGGCGCTTTGCCTTCCCTCCCATCGTTGTATCTATCCTGGTATTTTAGAAGCTTAAAGACTTGACCTGTTTTTGCAGCCTCTTGGCATCTTCATCAGTTTGCCTCTCAGCCTTCTCCCTCTCGGAGATCGCCTGTTGCAGGTCAAACTAGACCCAGCCTTCTCCTCTGTAAAGTAGACCTTTCAGACTCAAGCTCTGCCATCATCTCCTCAGCAAGCTTGTTGGCGGCTCCAATACCTTGGATGCCGCATAAAGCTCCGAGTCATGCTCCAGCTCGGAGTCCTTCTCGAGCTCTAACCTCTCCTTCTCTATCTCTCCTCGGAACAGGTCCAATTCACCCTTCTGACCTCGTCGAAACACCGACTCGTGGTCCAACTTGGCCTAGAGACTAGTGATCTTGTCATCCGCCTTCCTCCTACCGGCGGACTGTTGGCCCAAGGTTACAATCACCCGTTTTTAGTGTGTTTTGATGATTACAAAACATATTAGTTATTTGTACTAATAATATTTGTTGTTTGAGTGTGTTTCAGGGTTCTAATGAAACTAGATGGTTTCTTCCCTAAAGGAAGGTGTTTTGACTCAAGTCACCTCAATTCGGGCTCAAGAATCAAGTTTTCAAGATCATATGGAGAAGCCCACTTGAAGAACTTATAGTCCTTAGAACCAATGTAAGAAATAGTTTGTTAAAGTTTGAGTTTGGAAAATTGGCTCTAGGATACACACACACATTTTTGTATACAAGTTTTCATGCTTAAAACTTTGTGTTTCTAAGTTTCATGCTTCAACAAATATACATGACTCTAAGTTTTACAAAGGTATATATATCATGTTTAAAAATCATGTATACTCTTTGTAGCATGATACTTAGTTATCTTTACTTCAAAAATTATCTTCAAAAATTTTCTAGTTCAAAATTCCTTCTGATTTTCTGTTTCAGGCTAGACCGGCCGACCGGCACCTGCACAGGACATGCACGCTTGTGCATGTCTGTCGGCCGACCGCCCGGGTCGACCGACTGTCTGCAGTTTGCTCTCGGGTTTTCTGGGTCGACCGCCCGGTCGACCGCCTTCAGAAACCTGTGTTTCTTCTTAGAGGACGGTCGACCCGAGCGGTCGACCCGAGCCCAACGGCTACTGCCAGCAGGGCAGACGGCCGACCGGCCCGGTCGACCGCCAGGCCTGCAAAGTGCCAACGGCTCTTTCCTCTTTTGTGTATTTCTGAAATCTGTTTTTGTAATCTGTTTTGGCAGACTTTTTCTGAGGTTTTGGAGATCTTTTTCAGAGCAAATAAGCTTAAAATAAATTGTTTTTAACCCTTTCCTCTCCCTATAAATAGAGGAGATAGGTCTCTTGCATTTCTCACCAAGAAAAATCCCTAAGTTTTCATAGTTTTCAAAAGAGAAGAAAAGCTTTTAAGCTCTCCATTTTCTCATTCTTTCTTGAGCTTGTTTTCAGTTGTGTTCTCTAGCAAAAATCATTCTACAACTGAGTTTTCTCACTACATTTCTAGAGCCAAAATTCCCATCCTCATTCTATAAGGAAGTTGTAAAGAGAAAGTGTTTGTAAGAAGTTTGTGATCCTCTTGGTGATCACTTGGCTACTTGTTCCTTCTTTTTGTTCTTGTGGAGACACCTCTTCGGTAGAGGTTATTGTAAGTGGTGGAGCTCGGTGCTCGGGTCTTTGGTAGACCGTTGTAATCGTCCTCGGTGGATAGTGGAAACCCTTCATGGAGGTGAAGGCGGGGAGTAGAGCGGTGGCTCGAACCTCGAAACAAACATCTTGTGCTTGCGATTGCTTTGTGTCCATTTTGCTTTAAATTTCACTTGCACTCTATTGCTTTCAATTACTTACTTGAGATCTAGTTGTCTTTCCTTGTGTTATTGCCTCTAGTTTGTGATACTTGTGATATATCTTGTGTGCTTTTCATCATTGCATATTATTCATTCTTTGTTCGATCAATTCTCATACAACAAGGTTGCATTGCGCACCTCTAACCCATTCAAGGGGAATCAAGATGAAGGAGTTCAGAACCCTTCACGGGGTATTCGGCTCTTAGTCTTGTTTTAAAAGATCGTTGCATCATTCATTCATCTTAGTTTTAAAAAGATTATTAGATTAGCAATTACACCTATTCACCCCCCTCTAGGTGTTTTTCAATTGATATCAGAGCCTAGGTCTCTAGGCTCTTGGCTTAACAACCTTAGAGAGATCCTTTATTTGCTAATCACCACATTCATTTCATACTCTTTCACTTAGTAAACATGGCCGATAGTATTAAGACCCCCCAAAGTTTGATGGACTTAACTTTCCCATATGGAAGGTTAAGATGACCGTTTTCTTGCAATCTCTAGGAAGTCGAGTTGCAAAGGCCGTAACCAAACCCTTTAGTGCTCCCATCGGTGATGAGTCCACTTGGTCCGAAATTGAGACCAAAGATTTTGATGCTAACTCTAGGGCACACTATGCTTTACTCCAAGCACTTAATGATGATGATATTGCTAGAGTAATACATTGTAAATCCGCATTTGAAATTTGGTCACATTTGATTGTTACACATGAGGGGACCTCACAAGTGAAGAGGGCTAAGATAGACCTTCTTCGGTCCCAATATGAGAATTTTTCTATGAATGAAAATGAAACCATAGATGATATGGTTACTAGATTTACCAAGATTACTAATGAACTTTCTTCTCTAGGTGATGGTATTGACAACGACCAAAGAGTAAGGAAGATCATCCGGCCTCTTCCTCCTTCATGGGAAGTAAAAGCAACCTCCTTGAAGGAACTCAATGACAAGGAGGAGATGGAGCTAATTGGTCTCATTGGGAACCTCAAAACCCATGAGATGGAGAGAAAAGCTAGGGAGGAGATGGCTCCTTCTAAGAAGAAAACTATAGCCTTCAAAAGTCAATCATCATACTCCGACGAAGATGATGATGAAGAAGATGACGAAGAGCTCTCACTTCTTGTCAAGAATGTTCGGAGGATGTATAACAAGGCTAAGTTCCAAGGAAGAAGGAGATGGCAAGGAGGTAAAGAAGAAAGAAAGATAATTTGCTTCAATTGCCAAAGACCGGGTCACATTGTTGCGGAGTGCCCGGATAAAGTGAAGCCCTCCACCTCAAAGAAGCCTCACAAGAAGAAAGCGTTGAAGGCTACTTGGGATTCCGAGAGCGAATCCGAGGAGGAAGTTGACACCGCCAATATGTGCTTCATGACAAATGAAGGCACAAGTAAGGTAACCCCTTCCACTTCTTTTGATAATGAACTTTCCATGGATGAAATAGGAGAAGCATTTGTAGAATTATCACATAACTATGATTTTCTAAAGAAAAAGTATTTAAAAATGAAAAAGGAAAATGAGTCTCTTAATCATCAAGTTTTTACTCTTTCTAAAGAAAAAGATGAATTACTTTCCACTCTTATTTCCACCCAAAAAGATTTTGATAATTATAAAATTTCTTGTAAAGGCAAGTTTCCACAAGTTAATGATAATGAGATTAATGATAATGAGATCACCATGCTTAAAGAGAAAATTGATTATTTAGGAGTAGTTTTGAAAAAATGTGAATTTGATAAAAATAGACTTGAGGCTATGTTTCCTAAGAAACAAGCCCCTAAGAAACAATCTCATGTTCATGCTCATGTTCATACCACACAACCTTTACATCATGCCAAACCCCACAAACATGCTCACACTTCACACACACATCATGCATTCATGTATGGTAAAGTGTTTTCATGTTCATATTGTGGCCGTAAAGGTCACTTAGTTAAGTTTTGTTATGATAGACTAAATGCATCTCGTCATAATGTTTGGGTTTGAAACACTAACTTTCAAGGACCCAAGAAAATTTGGGTACCAAAGTCAATGAATTTGTTCAATAATGCAGGTACCTTCCAAGACCCAACGACGTAGAGGGTTGTGGTATCTTGATAGTGGTTGCTCAAGGCATATGACTTGGGACATCAATAACTTTGCAACCCTATTAAGATACCATGAAGGTGGCACCGTCACCTTCGGAGATGATGCCAAGGGTAAAATCATCGGTATTGGTAATGTTAAACTTGGTTCATCCCCTTTAATAGAAAATGTTGTTTTAGTTGATGGACTCAAGCATAATCTCTTGAGTATTAGTCAACTTTGTGATAAAGGTTTTGATGTTGTTTTTGATAACATAGCTTGTAGAGTTTTTGATAGACAATCTAATACATGTATATTTTTCGGTTTTCGTGATAGCAATATGTACATGATTGACTTGTCTAACATGTCTTGCAATATTACTTGTTTAAAAGCCCTCTCGATGATGACTCTTGGTTGTGGCATAGAAGATTATGCCACATTTCTTTTGACCATATATCTAGGTTAAACACAAAGGAAATGGTGAAAGGTATTCCTTGCTTGAATTTTGAAAAGGACCGGGTTTGTGACGCATGTCAATTTGGGAAACAAACCAAGTCTTCTTTCAAGTCAATCAAGGATATCATGACATCACGTCCTTTGGAGTTAATCCATATAGATTTATTTGGTCCTACTCAAACCAAAAGTCTAAGTGGGAATCGGTTTGCATTTGTTTTGGTTGATGACTTTTCACGTTTTACATGGGTTTTCTTTTTAGAGCACAAAAATCAAGCCTTTTCACATTTTCAAGCCTTTAAGAAAAGAGTTGAAAAGGAAAATGATTCTTCAATTTTAGGAATAAGAAGTGATAGAGGTGGTGAATTCATTAACCTACCCTTTATCACTTTTTGTGAAGAACATGGAATTAAGCATGAACTATCTTGTCCTAGAACTCCACAACAAAATGGAGTAGTTGAGCGGAAAAATCGGACACTACAAGAGATGGCTAGGATAATGATTAGTGAATATGGTCTCCCTCATTATCTATGGGCCGAGGCCGTTAATACATCATGCTATATATCAAATAGAGTTTTCTTATGCAAAAATACTTCAAAAACATCCTTTGAGATTTATTATTCTAGAAAGCCAAATGTTTCATACTTTAAAGTTTTTGGATGCAAATGCTTTGTTTTAAATACAAAAGATAACTTAGGTAAATTTGATGCTAGATCTTATGAAGCAATTTTTGTTGGATACTCAAATACTAGTAAAGCGTATAGAGTCTTCAATAAGTCATCTTTGACTATTGAAGAATCTATACATGTAAAATTTGAGGAATCTAATGTGTTTGTTAAGAATGTTGTAGAAATAGATTCTTTGCATGAAGACATGGAGAAAATCACTTTGAAGGATTCACCTACATTTGCAAGCATGCCAAAGGATGATGAAGGAAATGAAGCTAAAGAAAATGAGGCTCAAGGAAATGAAATTCAAGGAGATGATGTAGAGCCTACTCAACAACTTCCAAAGGATTGGAGATACAATCCACATCATCCCAAGGACCTTGTTATAGGTGAAGTATCTCAAGGGGTAACTACTCGTTCTCATCTTCATAATGTTTGTGGACACTATGCTTTCATTTCACATTTTGAACCCAAGAACGTTCGCGAAGCCGAGACCGATTCATATTGGTTGCTAGCCATGCAAGAGGAAGTCAATCAATTTGAGCGCAACCAAGTTTGGCACCTTGTTCCTAGGCCCCACGATAGACCAACAATTGGTACTAAGTGGATCTTTAAGAACAAGTTGGATGAATCGGGTAACGTTGTTAGGAATAAAGCTAGGTTAGTTGCCCAAGGTTACACTCAAATCGAAGGAATTGATTTTGAAGAAACCTTTGCACCCGTAGCACGGCTTGAAGCCATACGGATGACACTTGCATTTGCATCATATAAAGATTTAAGTTGTTTCAAATGGATGTTAAAAGTGCTTTCTTGAATGGTTTTATTGAAGAGGAGGTGTATGTTGAACAACCCCCCGGGTTTGTTGATCCTACACATCCGGATTTTGTTTTCAAACTTGATAAGGCTCTTTATGGTTTAAAACAAGCTCCTAGGGCTTGGTATGAAAGGCTTTCTTCATTTCTAATTTCAAATGGTTTTAAGAAAGGTAAAATAGATACTACTTTGTTTACAAAACATGCTGAAAATGATATTCTTATTGTGCAAATTTATGTGGATGATATTATTTTTGGTTCTACTAATGAATCTCTTTGCCAAGCTTTTGAATCATGCATGAAGGAAGAATTTGAAATGTCTATGATGGGTGAGCTCAATTATTTCCTTGGTCTCCAAATCAAGCAAAAGAAGGATGGGATCTTCATCAATCAAGCCAAGTACACAAAGGAACTAATCAAGAGGTTCGGGCTTGAAGGAGCTAAAGTGAGCAAAACTCCCATGGCAACAACTACAAAGCTTGACAAGGATGAACAAGATAAAAGTGTAGACATTAAGCTTTATCGTAGCATGATTGGTAGTTTATTGTATTTAATGGCTAGTAGGCCGGATATTATGTTTTGTGTATGTCTTTGTGCTCGTTTTCAATCATGTCCTAAGGAGTCTCATTTAGTAGCGGTAAAACGCATTATTAGATACCTTAAGGGCACAATTGAAATGGGTTTGTGGTATCCGAGAACCGGATTATTTGATATGAAGAGTTTTTCGGATGCCGACTATGCGGGTTGTAGGGTAGATAGGAAGAGCACAAGTGGAATGTCAATTCCTTGGTAATTGTCTTGTATCTTGGTCTTCCAAAAAGCAAAATTCGGTAGCCCTTTCAACCGCCGAGGCGGAGTATGTTGCAGCCGGAGTTTGTTGTGCACAAGTTCTTTGGATGAAACATACTCTTCTTGACTATGATTTGCATTTTGATCATATTAAAATATTTTGTGATAATACTAGAACAATTCATATGACAAAGAATTCAAATCAACATAGTAAAACTAAGCACATTGACATTAGATATCACTTTCTTAGAGATCATTATGAGAAAGGTGATATTGATATTGATTATGTTTCTACCGATTTTCAACTTGCCGATATTTTTACTAAACCATTAAATTATGCTAGATTCTCTTTTATTTGTGGTGAGTTGAATGTTTGCATTATGGATTCTTAAAGATAAATTTCTTTTATTTTGTTTGTTTGTTTAACCCTTTTTGATGTATGACAAAAAGGGGGAGAAAAAGAATAAGTGTGTTATTTAAAAAGAATAAGTTTTTGACAAAACTATTGTGTTTTCAATGCTTTATGTTTCTTACTTCTCATTGTCATTCTTTATACATAGCATTGTTTGAGGGGAGCTTTCCAAAGCTCTTCTTCCATTTTTATTTAAATAACTTATATGTTTTGTCAACATCAAAAAGGGGGAGATTGTTGGCCCAAGATTACAATCACCCGTTTTTAGTGTGTTTTGATGATTACAAAACATATTAGTTATTTGTACTAATAATATTTGTTGTTTGAGTATGTTTCAGGGTTCTAATGAAACTAGAAGGTTTCTTCCCTAAAGGAAGGTGTTTTGACTCAAGTCACCTCAATTCGGGCTCAAGAATCAAGTTTTCAAGATCATATGGAGAAGCCCACTTGAAGAACTTGTAGTCCTTAGAACCAATGTAAGAAATAGTTTGTTAAGTTTGAGTTTGAAAAATTGGCTCTAGGATACACACACACACATTTTTGTATACAAGTTTTCATGTTTAAAACTTTGTGTTTCTAAGTTTCATGCTTCAATAAATATACATGACTCTAAGTTTTACAAAGGTATATATATCATGTTTAAAAATCATGTATACTCTTTCTAGCATGATACTTAGTTATCTTTACTTCAAAAATTATCTTCAAAAATTTTCTAGTTCAAAATTCCTTCTGATTTTCTGTTTCAGGCTAGACCGGCCGACCGGCCCGGTCGACCGGCACCTGCACAGGACATGCACGCTTGTGCATGTCTATCGGCCGACCGCCCGGGTCGACCGACTGTCTGCAGTTTGCTCTCGGGTTTTCTGGGTCGACCGCCCGGTCGACCGCCTTCAGAAACCTGTGTTTCTTCTTAGAGGACGGTCGACCCGAGCGGTCGACCCGAGCCCAACGGCTACTGCCAGCAGGGCAGACGGCCGACTGGCCCGGTCGACCGCCAGGCCTGCAAAGTGCCAACGGCTCTTTCCTCTTTTGTGTATTTTTGAAATCTGTTTTTGTAATCTGTTTTGGCAGACTTTTTCTGAGGTTTTGGAGATCTTTTTCAGAGCAAATAAGCTTAAAATAAATTGTTTTAACCCTTTCCTCTCCCTATAAATAGAGGAGATAGGTCTCTTGCATTTCTCACCAAGAAAAATCCCTAAGTTTTCATAGTTTTCAAAAGAGAAGAAAAGCTTTTAAGCTCTCCATTTTCTCATTCTTTCTTGAGCTTGTTTTCAGTTGTGTTCTCTAGCAAAAATCATTCTACAACTGAGTTTTCTCACTACACTTCTAGAGCCAAAATTCCCATCCTGATTCTATAAGGAAGTTGTAAAGAGAAAGTGTTTGTAAGAAGTTTGTGATCCTCTTGGTGATCACTTGGCTACTTGTTCCTTCTTCTTGTTCTTGTGGAGACACTTCTTCGGTAGAGGTTATTGTAAGTGGTGGAGCTCGGTGCTCGGGTCTTCGGTAGACCGTTGTAATCATCCTCGGTGGATAGTGGAAACCCTTCACGGAGGTGAAGGCGGGGAGTAAAGCGGTGGCTCGAACCTCGAAACAAACATCTTGTGTTTGCGATTGCTTTGTGTCCATTTTGCTTTAAATTTCTCTTGCACTCTATTGCTTTCAATTACTTGCTTGAGATCTAGTTGTCTTTCCTTGTGTTATTGCCTCTAGTTTGTGATACTTGTGATATATCTTGTGTGCTTTTCATCATTGCATATTATTCATTCTTTGTTCGATCAATTCTCATACAACAAGGTTGCATTGCGCACCTCTAACCCATTCAAGGGGAATCAGGAGGAAGGAGTTCAGAACCCTTCACGGGGTATTCGGCTCTTAGTCTTGTTTTAAGAGATCGTTGCATCATTCATTCATCTTAGTTTTAAAAAGATTGTTAGATTAGTAATTACACCTATTCATCCCCCTTCTAGGTGTTTTTCACGGACAACGCTTCAACCCTCTCCATTAGCTCCGTGTTGACCTGTTAAGCGCAATTTTGTCACATTTTCATGCCCATATTTATTTATCATTTGTTTATAAATAATGCTACTCGGGTATTTTTAGTCTGTTTGCAGACAAAGTTATTGGGAGAAGACTGGACCACAAAAGCACTCTTTCGAGACCGTAAAACGCGTTAAAAGGAGTTGAAGACGAGATAGGAGGTTTGGCACTGCTGGGATCGCTCTACAACGTCTAAAACTGATTCGGAAGAGTTCGAGGCCAGTTGGGAAAAAAACACAATTTTGCAAAAGTCAGGGACTTAAACGCAAAATGGATAGAGATCTAAAAGTGCAAAATTAATTTAACGATTCTCCTTGTAATTTTGTGACTATTTTGGACTTTCATATAAATTAGCCAAACCCTAAGCTATAAATATACATGTAAAGGCTAGGGTTTGGGGGGCCGGAATTTTGGCCGAATTTTGCCCTTGGTTTTGGCCATTTTCTTTTCCCTTAGTTTTTAATTTTACGTACGACTGCATCTCTTTCTTTGACTCTGATTTCTGATTTTTTTATTTTCCTTTTCGATTCCTTTAACTATCCTTCAATCAGCGCCTACCTGGGTGGCCTCGTTTCGCGTGTAAGTGGGGGCAATCTGACCGGGTTTCTCCATTGTATAGCGTGCGTGTATGTGACGGAGAGACCAATCTCGTGTTGCATGCGAGCAACAGCATTGATCCACAATTTTTGTTCCTGTAGCGCACAAAGGGACAGCTTCTTGGTTGTGTGCGCAAACGAATAGAGAAGAAGAGGAACAACATGGGAAGTGGGGTCCAAAATCCCTCTCTCTCCCTTTCTTCTCTTCACTGTAGCACAAGTGAATGGTATTTTTCTTGGTGGGGTCCACTTGATTGCAATTGTTTGAGGGGTTCATTTCTTTTGCTTGGCTGCAAATTTCTGCAAAGAAGGCATGAAGCCTTCTTCACATGCGCGAGTTGTTCTAGCGGGGTGGGGTCCACTAGCTTCTTCATTTGTTCATTGGCCGCAATCATCCGTGTGCGAGAGGTAAGTGGTTATAGTTTAATTAATGAGTAATTAATTTAATTTAGTTAATTAATTGTGCTAGCTATTAACTACGGTTTTCTTAATTTACAGGGATTAATTTAGTTAGTTAAGCACATACTTATATTATTTCTTTATTTATTAGATTATTTTGTTTTTAAGTGCACCATGAGTAACTAAGTCATTACAAGTGTTTAGGGTAGATGAACCTAGGCTAGATTATCTTGTGATCATTTGTTAGATCTCCAATTTAGGGTTGTGCACACTGATTGACCTACCACTTTTAGGAGATTATTTTCTAGAACAACTGGGTATTTGACAGGCTATGTATCGCGGGTTAATGGTCCATACTTAGGGTTTTGTTGCCTTTATGCTATTTGTTTAATTTAGTTAATTTACCTTTGATGGATCATGTAACTGGATAATACCTTTTGCTTAGATCTAGTGTTCAGAATTAATGTGCCTATTAGAAGTAGAAATTTAGTAAGTGACACCGGAGACCGAAATTGACCGCTTGATGCTAGTTTAGGGGATTCGATTCTAGGTGCTTGACTTTTCTAAATTAACACATAGTTCAGAGTAAAACTATCCCAAAACTTTTTACTCAATTCGCCTAAAAGTGTTGAAACCAAAAGAACCACCTGTCCCAGTGGATCGACCCTCAAGTGCTACATCGAACGACCGTGCACTTGCGGTAATTTTAAAATGAGGCGGACAACGCTTTAACCCTCTCCATTAGCTCCGTGTTGACCCTTGTAGGCTGTCTAAAAATCACTGAAGATAAATCATCAAAAAGCAGAATCCAAACTCCAGACGCAAGGCTAATCATCGCCACCAGCGCAGCACCAAGACGCGAGGGTTGAAACCCGCGTCTCAACATCACAACAAGGACTAAGACGGGGAGCGTGAAAGCCGCGTCTCAGCATTATTGCAGTACCAAGACGCAGAGTCCAAAGCCCGCGTCTCACGTGAAGCTTGACGCAGAATTGGAAGCTCGCGTTTCTCAAGCATCACCTCAATGGCAAAACGCGAGGCCTAAAGCCCGCGTCTTGGTTATAACTGCCCTCATTACTGAGTCAATTACTGCCCACGTAATGAGGGAGTTAACATTATGGAGTGTTTTTAGGGGACACTTTTACCCCCTGAAGCCTCTATAAATAGCCCAGTTTGCTATGGAAGAGGAGTCGGAAAAATCTGATCAGAAGAACTTCGGTTGTAAGCCGTAGAAAGACCAAGATTTCCAGCTAAAAGCTTTTAACAACTTGCTGCGTACAAGTTGGTTTTTGCTTACAATCTCTTTGAGATTCTTGTTGGACAAAAGCTATGTTACTTCGTCCACCATCCAAAGAGAGGATTCCCAAGAGACCCTGACATTCACCCGGTCAACGAAAAATAAGATTCACTTTTCATCGCCACATCAAGAACCCGGCATTAAACAAAGGGGAGATTTTGATCTTAAATTTCTCCCCTCTTATAAAGGATTATTGATCAGCTGTAATTTTCTTTACCATCAAATAAAGAATTTACACCTCGATCTTTAATTTTTCCTCACCAAACAAGAGATGTTGACTCCGCTGGGGATTACTTTCTCTACCGATGAGCAAGTTGTGGCACAAGGTGACGTCACCTACATGGCAAAAATGGTCAAATCACTCATTGTCGAGTTCGACCAGGCAAAATATGAAGTGTTCCTCTCTTCCAACTCCAAGAGCCTTAGAGCGCGGCAGTACCGCAAGGTCTCCTCGGGCACCCGCTTTCCAGTTCACTCTGAGATCCCTTCAGATACGACTAACACGAAGAGTGCCATGGCTAATCCGAGTATCTCAACCGTCGCTAGCTAAACGCGACAACTAACAACGCAAGGTCCGCATCCCTTCTCAGCAGAGACGCGAGGCTTGCGTTCTCGAGCCGAAATGCGAGAGCCGCGTCTGTCTTACAGGATGTGAGCTCCGCGTCTCAGAACTCTGCGTCTCAGCTTTGCGATGCAAAGATAGCTATCAGAAGGTGAAAAACCCTCGACAACCCGAGGCTGATCTCTTTGGTCCTCCTCCGACAGATTTAAGAGATTATTTGACGAAAAAAAGGAGTGCTAATCAGATCACTCTGTCTTGTTGCTGTGAATGGCTTATCACGGTAATACTCTCTGAATGCCGCTGCAGTTTACATACAAGCAAACAGTCGGTGTTCAGACGATTGATCTCAACCTCCCGATCAGCCAAGAAGCGTCGCTCTCACAAAAAGGGAGCCTTCTCTGACATGGAGTACCCTGAAGTCACTGCAAACATGGTAAGCCGAAGTAGGGAAAAACAACCAGCAGTCAGCTCTGATGAGTCTGACACGGAACCAGAAGGAGTGTATCGGCATACTCGCACTCGGACTAGTGCGGTCGCCCTGATCAACTACAGTGCCCTAGCTTGGGGCATTGAAGTAAATGAATCACATTCCGTCGTTGCAGAATCGCAGGCCTCGAACTCTTTCATAGAGAAGGAAGCCTTCGCGTACATGACAAATACTCCTGAGGAGACAGAACAATTTGATATGATTCGTGCTCAACAAGAATCCATCGATTTCCTCAAGCAGATGCTTACACAATTACTTGAAGATAAGAAAAAGTCAACCGACAAAGCTTCTTCTAAGAAGTCTAAAGGCAAACGGAAAGAAGGAAAAAGCTCATCTTCCGTACATATCAAGGAGAAGGAACAATCTAATTCTGAGTCGTCTAAGTCCTCGTCTAAAGAGGAAGGCAACCCGGAGAATGGGGGTATTCATTCTAAAAGAATGAGTCAATTGGAGCAGCATCTGAAAGCTCTTACCAACCGGAAAGGCCTCCAAGAAGCAGGAGTGGTCCGGCCATATCCGACCGAGTGGGATCTTGTCACATACCCTCCTAAGTTCAAAACTCCAACCCTACAGGCTTTCGACTGCAAAGGGTCACCGAACTAACACATCTACTACTTCAAGTCTCAGATAGGAAATATGGTAGATAATGATGCCATCTTGGCACGTTTGTTCATCGGCACTTTAAAGGGCTTGCCTTTGAATGGTTCATGAAACTCCCAGAAAGATCTATTAAAAACTGGGGTGATTTGGAGAAGCTCTTCCTGATATGCTTCTTGAAGATGACTCGGAGATTACAATGCCCACTCCCCTGGCCACGAAGCAGCAAAAAGGAGAGTCTGTCAAAATATTTGTGGAAAGATTTCAGAATATGGCAGTCCGATGTCCTAGCGGTATGACCCAGACCACCCTGGTAGAAACATGCCACCACAATCTATAAACTTCACTCCTAGTTCAAATAGGAGTTGCTGAAAGCCGCACCTGGAAGAAATTGGTCAAGCAAGGTGAACAGGCTGAAGAAATTATCACCATGGTTAGGGCAGAAGAAAACAAACCCAGACCCAAAAAGTCGACAAGGCGCATGCCAGAAACATCTTTTTAATCAAAAAGAAAAGATAATTTGGCGACGGAGATAAAAATCCCCCGTCAAACCTCAGCCGGTAAGGGGAGGTGGTTCTTCAAGTCAGCCATGCGCCAACAAGCAGTATTCCTTCGAAGACAAGCATGTCGATTCATTGTTCAAGTTACTTAACAATAGCAACAGATTGAAGCTTCCTGAAGCTAGACGTCCAGAAGAAGTCGGCAAGTTCGATAATCCTAACTACTGCATGTATCATAGGATGCTAGGACACTCCACCAAGAGCTTTTACGTCTTCAAAGACATCCTTCAAGCCCTGATCAATGCAGAAGTGCTAAAGCTCCGTCCAGAGCAGAAGAAAGTGACAGCTAATATGACATCATTTCTTCAGTTTGGAAAATAGCCTCTAGCACCGTCCGGAGTAGTTTCCATCCCGAAAGGGGAACTAAGAATGATCAATACGGACCCACATCATCAATAAGAGAAGGGTCTTGTACCGTCCCCATACCTCAGGGAGAAATTATGTGGGTTTATCCCGACCTTGTGGAAGGCCAACAGTGGACTACTGTTACCAACAGAAAGTCCAAAGGCAAAGTAAAAGCTTCATCCTGCAACGTGGCGTTCGCTTCTTCTCGGGAAGCAGAAACCGACATTCCCTCAATAACTGATTCGGAAGAGGAGACAATCGTTCTTGCCGTAGAACTCAATAAACCGCTTGTGGCAGAAACTCGTTCAGGTCAGTCACTTAAAGAAGTATGACGAGATGGTGGTAAGCCCTCCTAAACCTACTACAGAGTCAGCCAAGCCCTCTGCAAAGTAACCGATAGAGAACCAGAAAGAGCTTCGGTTTTCCAAGGCTCTCCAAAGGACAACGCGGAAGGATTCACCACACCTTACCGCTTTGACGTCCTGGCTCAATTGGCCAATATCCCTACCAGAATCACCCTTTTACGAGCTCCTGAGACTATCAAAGTCAACAAGAGAAGCTCTGAGGAAAGCCCTAACTGATGCTGAGATTTTCATGGCCCAGATCCCGATTGGATCACAGGAGGAAGATGAAGAGGACTGCCTCCATGCCTCCCAAAATGCTCCATGCATCACCTTCACATCAGATGACATATAGGTCAAGAGAAAACATGATCGGCCCCTGTACTTCACAGGGTACATTGGATCGTCTGAAGTGAGTCGCATTCAGGTAGATCCAGGATTCGCGTTGAGCATCATGCCTCGCCGGGTCATGCAGCACTTAGGGATCCCCACCCACCGATTGAGCGCCACCCAGACTACCATCTATGGTTTCAACGCCAATGGTACGAGCCCAATGGGGAAGATCAAGCTCAAATGCCAGATCGGGGACCTAAAGTCTGAAGTGACGTGCTATGTAATCGATGCTGACACTTCGTACAATTTGCTGCTAGAATGACCGTGAATTCATCGTAATTTCATCGTCCCCTCCACTCTCCATCAAGTTATGAAGTACATTGACAGAAGTGGGAAAGTCCAAACGTTGATTGCCGAAAGGCGTCCGTTCAAGGGGGTAGAGAACTATTTCACAGACTCCCTCCTGTGCCAAGTCTCTCTAGAAACAAATGAGAACCTACAGCCAGAGGAACCAGACTCTGGTAACGAAGCTGACACTGAGCCAGAGGTGGAAGAAAAGTGCATGTGGGAATTAAATTCACTTGTAACGAGCATTAATAAGCTCGATGTTAATAACACCGCCGATGATGTAGGCGAGTGGTATATTAATGAAGAGTTGAATTTGGCTTACTTTTCTGTGTTTGCTTCTGATTTAGTACCTTTGACACTAGTACCGAGGTGGGTGATGACCCCTGGTCGGCAATAGATGTTCTGACATTATTGCATTTACCAATAAAATCATCCCTCAAATGTACCAAGATGTCGGTGATGCGCAAGAATCAGTATTCATGGTTCCAGCAAGACGCAGAGGCCAAAAACCAATTCTTTTCGGAAGAATTAAGTCCGAATTAATATCTCACAAAGACTCAGAAAGCGAGAACAAATCTTCTCAGTTCTCTCATTATGAGCCAAGTGTACTAAGAATGATGGAGAGGATGGGGTATGATCTAAAAAATGGTCCTGGTTTGAACTTCGGCAAAGGATGAAGAACACTACTTCGATCTTTCATTCCGAAAGGGAAGACCCCTGACTATTACCATCGAACTCGCAGGGGTTTGGGCTATGTGTCAACTCCAATTCCGTCAGCCTCTGAGTCTAAAGAGTCATTATACCATAATCACTCGTCTGGCACGTTATCGTGGGAGTCGGACGCTAGTATGGGAAACCTCTTCGGAGAACTTTCAGTAAACATGGTGTCAACAAGCCACTTGGAAGACGGAGATGAAGAAACGATCTAGTCTGATACAGATCCTTAGATCAAACACATAAATACCCTCTGGGATTTTCGCTTTGAACAACGCGAACCACCCACAGAGGATAAAGTTATCCAGATTAATATGGGAGATGAGGCTAATCCTAAGCCCATCTTTATAAGCGAAAGCCTAACATCCTCCGAGAAAGAAGATTTAATATCTCTTGTGCGGGAGTATATAGACGTTTTCTCTTGGAAATACGAGGACATTCCTGGGCTTGATCCTCGAGTGGCTATGCATCACCTTAACATTAATCCAGACGTGAAGCCAGTCAAACAGCAACAGCGACGATTTTGTCCAGAAATAAAGGAAGCAATCCAGTCAGAAGTCAAGAAGCTTATAGACTCTGGCTTCATTAGGGAGGAGCAACACCCTGATTGGGTAGCCAATATCGTTCCCGTTACCAAGAAAGAAGAGAAGATCTGAATTTGCGTCGATTTTTGTAATTTAAATGAGGCCTGTCCCAAAGACGAATTCCCTCTCCCAATCACGGATGTCATGATTGACAATACGTGCGGGTTTGAACGAATGTCCTTCATGGATGGATTCTCAGGGTACAATCAAATTAAGTACCCTGATGATGAAATGCATACTTCTTTCAGGACACCACTGGGGGTATATTACTATACTGTCATGCCCTTCAGACTGAAAAATGCTGGGGCAACATATCAGAGAGCTATGAATGCAATCTTCCATGAACACATGCGTAAAACAGTAGAATGCTATGTTGACGACATTGCAGTGAAAAACCGCACCAAGGGCGACCACATAGCCAATCTGAAGATAGTTTTTGAAATCACGCGGGCCCACCAAATCTTTCCTGGGGGTAGCCAGCGGTAAATTCCTAGAGTTTGTGGTGACATCCAAAGGAATTCACCTAGACCCAGAAAAAGTCTGTGCCGTCCGAGAGATGCAACCTCTAAGGAATCTCAGAGAGCTTAGAGGATTGCAAGGGCGACTAGTATACATCCGGAGTTTATCTCAAATCTCTCCGGAAGATGCCAACCCTTCACCAAATTGATGAAAAAGGGCGTCTCATTCATTTAGGATGATGCTTGCCAACAAGCGTTCGAGGAAATCAAACGATACCTCACGCAACCACCTGTCCTTACAGCTCCGGTGTCGGGAAAACCTTTCCTGATATACGTTCGAGCGATGGATCATTCTTTAGGAGCTTTGCTAGCCCAGAATGATGATCAGGGACACGAACAGGCAATCTACTATCTGAGCAGGACCATGATCGGAGCTGAACATCGGTATAACCCGATCGAAAAGGAATGTTTGGCGTTGGTGTTCGCCGTTCAAAAAATGTGACACTACTTAGTGGGCCAGAGTATAAATGTTATATCAAAGGTCAACCCTTTAAGGTTGCTTATGACAAAGCCATTGTCGCTAAATGGTCGATTGGCAAAATAGGCCATACCGCTCTCCCAATATGAGATGTGCTTTCTACCGTAAAAAGTCGTGAAGGGACAAGCGGTGGCAGATTTCCTGGCTGAACATCCAGATCCAAGAGTGATCGAACTTAACGAGGATCTCCCAGATGAGGTCGCTGAAGTTTGTCAAACCTAGACATCTTTCGAAAGACAGATATGGCAGCTCTTCTTCGACGGTGCATCAAGAACAGGCCTATGAGGGCATGTCGTACTAGGAGTGGGGTAGTACTAGTCTCTCTACAAAACTACGTGATCCCTCGTGCATTCTCATTAACCGAACCATGCTCCAATAATATAGCGGAATATAATGCCCTCTTGATTGGAATGCAAATCGCCGATGAGATTGGCGTTAAAAATATCGAAGTATACGGTGACTCTAAACTCATCGTTAACCAAGTTCGCGGGGAGTACGAAGTCAGACATGAAAACTTAGTACCCTATTACAATGCAACTATTCACATAGCCGTGAGGTTCAAAATTTTTTACATCGACCATGTACCACGCCAGCAAAATGCGCACGCAGATGCACTGGCATCTCTCGCTGCCTCTTTAGCCCTTCCAGCTGGGGTAGTAGAAAAAATACTTGTCTACAGTCACGACTTGTATTGCCCAAGAGTCATTTTTGAAGATCATCAAAAGCCGACAGGAGACTGTCAAGCTAAAGAAGCTCTAGAAACTTCAACAGGAGCAGAGCCTAGGGATTGACGATTCTCTTACATCAACTATGCATTATACGACATCCTACCTGATGATCCCAAAGAGGGGGCTGCCATTAGAAGGAAAGCCCACAAATTCTACTATAATGCGATCACGCGAACACTATATCGCCGATCATAGGATGGGATCCTCCTCCGCTGTCTGTCACAAAGGGAGGCACAGGAAGTACTCAAAGAAGCGCTTGATGGCATGTGTGGAGCTCATCAGCCACGTCCGAAGCTTGGGGATCGACTCCGAAGACTGGGATATTATTGGCCTAAGATGATCCTGAACGCCATCACTTACGCTAAACGATGTCACGCCTATCAGGTCTATGGTGACTTCATCCATCAAGCACTAGGATATCTTCGCTCTATAACCTCAACCTGGTCATTTGAGATGTGGGGAATGGACGTGGTCGGCCCTATCAGCCCACATTCATCCAAAGGACATCAGTTCATCTTAGCTATAACTGATTACTTTTCTAAATAGGCTGAAGCTATTCCCTTGATGGAGGTAAAGGCATCTGACATGATCAAATTTGTCAAACATCACGTCATTTACCGTTTTGGTGTGCCACGACGGATTGTTTATGATAATGGGCCCCAGTTCGTCAGCCAGGCTTTTCAGAGGTTCTGCAACAAGTTCAGAATTTAGAGTGTGTCCTCAACGGCATACTACCCAGCCGCTAACGCCCTTACAGAAGCTTTCAACAAGACAATTGCGAAACTTCTCAAGAAATTCATCTCAAAAAGCCAACACGACTGGGACAACAAGTTAGGTGAATGCTTATGGGCCTATCGCACGACGGTTCGAACCTCGACGAAGGCTACACCTTTCTCCATAGTTTATGAGTGTGAAGCTGTGCTCCCATTAGAAATCCAAATCCCATCTCTACGTGTCGCCTTGGCAACCGAGATGACAAATGAGGAGAAGCATCAACTGTGACTCCAAGAACTGGAAGCATTGGACGATAAACGCCTGCAAGGTCAATAGTAAATCGAGCTCTATCAAGCTCGAATTACCAGAGCCTTCAATAAGAAAGTTAAGGAGCGAACTTTCAAGAAAGGCGACCTTATCTTAGCCGTCAGAAGATCTATGGTGATGACGTATAAGACCAAAGAAAAATTTCAGCCCAAATGGGAAGGACCATTTGTAGTAAAGTCGGTCTACTCAAATGGAGCATATCGCCTCATAACCTCAGACGGCGATACGCTCATGATGCCAATCAACGATAAATTCTTGAAGAAATACTATTCTTGATGACACTCTTCTCCTGATCAGGTTAATACTACACCTCTGACCGAAGCTCCAAATCCAAGATCAACGCCAAGGAAAGCTTTCTTCCTCTACTGGATCACATCACGATCAATCAGCATCAAGCTAATCAAGCGCTGGTTACATCATGATGCATGATGTAAATATTGAAGAAGGAACAAAATGCAAAACTTCAGTTTTAGTTTAGTTACTCTTCTACTGACATCCGATGCCTCCGATGGCTAAGGATAGAGAAAAATGTTGGCTTACAAGTCCAACATAAGTATTCGACAACTCATCATGCTGAGGGGAATAGCATGGCTTGCCCAACTCAAACAGTCGTTGGTAAAGGTACACCAAATCTGTTGATAGTTAAGGGTTTGCTAAAAATCCTAATGGACTTGGTCCCCGCCTCTCCTCCAAAATCTCTTACCAATTCTCACCTACAGAATAGTAGGGCCACAAAAATGCCTGTGTTCATCTTCTTAATGAAATGAACTGGGATTTGTCAAGTTTATATTAAACCTCTGACAACCCAGATTTTCCAATCCCCAGTAGATTCAGTCAAGTTAATCATAAACCTCTGACAACAAAACTCATTAGTTAGAAATCATCGCTGTTAAGTTTAATACTACACCTCTAACGGTAAATTTTTCATGTCTCAGGAAATCAACAATTGTCACGTTAATATTAAACCTCTGACAGTTAATTTTACTCTCCACTCAAAATCCCCTACCAATTCTCTTCCCTAGAAGGGTAAATCCACAAATGCAATCATTGCTATGTTAACACTATACCTCTGATAATGAAAATTCCAATACTCCTCAACGAGTGCAAACTTCACTTGTCTCTCCTCCACATGGGGTCACAAGTCTTTAAATCCTTGTCAAGTTAAAATTAAACCTCTGACATTCCAAACTTCACTTGTCAATTCTCATCAATAGAATGACAAGTCCTCAAAATTGCTCATATCACAAATCAACTACTGTCAGGTTAAAATCACACCTCTGACAAATTACTGTTAAGTTTAGCGCTACACCTCTAATAGTGATTAAGTTGCTGCCAAGTTCAATACCAAACCTCTGACAGTCACTTTCACTCAGACTTTCATATCGAAGCTGAGATGAGCGATGCTAAGTTTAACATCACACCTCTAACGTCCAGTTCATTGCTAAGTTCAATAATACACCTATGACAATGACTTCCCCTCGAACTTCCCTATCAAAGTCGAGATGACAAATGCCAAGTTCAAAATTACACCTCTAGCATTACCTTCACTGTCAAGTTTAACATTACACCTATGACAGTGATGTTTTCAGTCTTCTCAAATGAAACTAAAATTCCCGTTGAGTTAAGTTAATATCACACCTCTGACCCACATTCCTGTCAAGTTAATATAACACCTCTGACAGTAATCTTTGATCGGTCGCTAAGATTGCACATTTATTATCATATTCTCATACTTATTATAAAATAAACTCTGCTTTTTTCTAATTATTGTTTAACTTATTTGCAGGCCCATTCCTAAAGGAGAGTGAGAGAAATGAGCCCAAAAGCCCATCAAATTCTGAATTAAATCAGAATAAATTCGACATCAAGGAATCAGGGCAAATCTTGGCAAATCAGAGAGGTTGAAAATCGGTTGAAATGAATCATCCCAAATCAAGGGTTCCAGGTAAGTTATCAATCAGAGGAGGTAAGTATTTCTTTAATCTTTTCTTTCTTTTCTTTTATTTCTTTAGTTTAGATCACCAACACGAACAACACCCAACTCTTTCATCACTCATTTCGATTTCTTTGTATATGTCTATTTTTGTTTTTCTCCACCTTCTTAATCTACCATCTTCTTCCTAATTTAACTTTAACTCTTTTTCACTTTTCTTTTTAAGAACTAAAAGAAGAACTTTAACCATTCTTTGTAATATAAAAGAGAACTTACTAAAAAGCTTCTATCGCTAATCCCTCCTTGTGGATCACGACCCGCATAGCCACTTGCTATTGCGGTAGAATTGAGCACCTTGCACTACTGTTTTAAAAGTTCTGAAATTCTGTATTTGTGTGCAGGTACTGACTCAATCAAATTTTGGCGCCGTTGTCGGGGAGGGACGGTAAGTAATTCTCTTTAAAGTTTACATTTTTGATTAACTTTCTTCTTTATTCTTGGTGTACAGGTTTGACAACAAGGAATTTTTGCTGCAGTGGACGTATAAGTGGCCTTGGACTCTGCTAAAGAAAGCAGAGCCAAGAAGCCCTCAGATTTACTACATTCCTGTGGCAATCTGAGAGAACTACTAACCTGTATTTTCTGCAGGTTAGCTGAATTGCAAAGTTTAAATCTGTAGCTATTTATTTCCTTATTTGTCTCACTGTACTTCCTTTCTAAGCTCAACAGTAAAATGATGTTTGTTAAATGCTAAAAACGGTTTAGACTTACATTTAGGCACGTGCCTAATTCGTTTACATTTTTCATTACTGTTGAAAAGTGCTGGAGTAAAGGTACGTGTGCATAGCATCTAGTATAAGAACACTTTTGGATTGTTTACATTGCTTAAGTGTTGCTTTTCTTGTACTCTACACTAAATCAATCTTAAGGGCTTATCCTATAAACAAGATAAGGTGGGGAAGTCATTACCCTCCCTTAGCCCACAAACAATCTCCTCACTCACTAACCCAAGGCTAACTAAAAATGAGTAGACGTTGGCCCTAGGGACATCTCAGACTCAATTAGGAGATTATCCTAAGGGGGAATGTGTTAGAATTTGACTCCTGCCAAATCAGTGTTTAAGGAAAGGGATTGAGGGGAGAAACCCCGAAGCTGGTGGTTTGGCTTAATTAGGCCCCTCGCTTTTGCGCGGATACCTCCCACCAATCTTGCCCTGACCTGACTGATTAGCTTGTGGTCAAAGTCTGCAATAAACCTCCCGTGGATAGTCTAACCAGTTAGGAGTCGTCTAGGTCATAGGTCTACCCTAACTTAGTTTAGAATTTTTTTTCTTTATTTGCTTATTTGTTTGTGTTTTATTGTGTGATATGGCTTATAACAATAAATTTTCCAATTGTAATGGTAATCCATATTACACCTCTTTTTCGGATATTATCAATTCGGTATATCATAACTTTAACCAACATAGTGTGCCGGATTGGTCTTATCCGAATCAATATAACCCATGTCCCCAATCTTATAACCATAATTTCTAGAATAATTTTAACCCTTCACAGAGTCAATAGGGATTCACCTCCTCCAAGTCCAATTATCAATCAACTTGTCCTCCATATCCACATTGTCCACAATATTCTAAGATTCATACTCAGTTTTGCCAGTCCAAAATAGAAAGCTATCAATTTTGGAAATGAGTATGCGTGAGTCCAAACAAAAATCACAAATATGATGGACTCACAATTTCACTACCAATTCCAAAACAACACTTCATCTTTTCAACAAAACGATGAACCAATCAACTATGAAAAGATGCTTGAAGCCATGACTCAGGCTCAAAACCCTCGTAATAATGATATAGATATGATGGTCCAAACTCTACGTTCTCACCATTTGACCAGCTTTGATGTCGCTAACCATTCTGTTAGAGCTGAAGAGTCATGTTGTTTTGGAAAACAAGGTTCCATTTCAGCACAATCATTTAAACTTGCCCAAACTCTAAATTTTAAAAGTGACATTGACAGTTTGGCAAGTTATCCCTTTCCTGGCAAGTTATCCCTTTCCTGAAATTAAACTTGAGAATGAATATGATCATGAACCTCAACTTAGTGATTCAATTCTACTTCCCGATTCAATTATGACTCCGGTGTCTTCACCTGATTTCAATCTTTTTTTCGAGTCAACATTGGATCCTGTGCCAATTCATAATGAAATTGAATCGCCCATATTTGATGATCATCATATTGAACTTGACCAATTTCATACTTTTGAAAGTCCCATTGACAAATTGGCAAGTTTTCATTTTTATGAAATTGAACTCAACGAGAAATGTGACCTAGATTCTCAATTTTGTGATCCAGTTCAAATTCTCGAATCAATATTGACTCCTATTTTGTTACCCGACTTGAGTAATATTTTAGAGTCAGTTTTGCTTCCTACACCTGTCATTTTTGAACTTGAATCACCAATATTAAGTCACATTCTATTGTGGGAAAATGAATGTGGACTTGAGTTTCAACTTCTTGATTTGGACCCACTTCCTGAACCAATCTCGACTCCTGAACCTTTACTTGACTTAAGTCACTTTCCTGAGTCGGTATTAGTTTCCGTACTTCCTAAGTCCAAGTTAATTATTCCATCTTTTCATTCTTCATTTTGGGACAAGGCGGTTGACAAAATTGACTCTGAAATTAATTATGAAATTTGGAAACTAGATGGGGTTAAATTTTTAATAAAAATTGTTCATATATACATCATTTTAGTGGGTTATATTAGAGAGATTTCTGGTGGGCTCCTCCGAACTCCAAGCAAAGTCGATTGGGCCGCATTTCGTGGACCAATCAGACCACCACCGGAACCACCACCTTAAAGTAGTATTTTTCCTTTCCTATCTTCTTTTTCATGCATCTATGCATTAATTCATACATTAAGAACAATGCATGAGATAGGTGTGGGGAGGGTTCAAACATAACTTAGGTTTTCTTTTTATTGAAATTTTTTTTAACATTTTTTTTACTTTTAAAAACTTTTTGAAAATAGAAACAATATTTTGATATATTTTTTGTAAGAAATTAAGTCAATTTTAAGGAGTAGGAAAATCAAAATTAGGATTTCTTATACTTGGTCAAAATAAGATCATTTGTTTGATTTCTAGGGTTAGGAAGATAATTTGTCAAAGTAATTTAGTCTTGATCTTTACGTTAATGAAACATGCACACTTCATACACTTACACACTTAGGGTTCAAAAATAAAGATTCTTATGCCTTATATAAAAAATAAATAAATAAAAATATAATATATATCTATGAAAGATGAACAAATCTAATTATTGATTAACTAGGTGCTTTGGCCAAAGTAAGCCTTAGTATTTATGCGAAAGATGATTAGATAAGTTTGAGAAAAAATATATATTATATATAAAAAAATCCTCTGATTAAGCTGGGTATTTGTGCCTAATAAAGCATAAGTATTCACGCCTAAAAGTGGTTCATATAATAAAATCCTTAGTTTTGTGGCCTTATTTGCTCGAGTCCTTAAGTCCTTGGGGTGTTTTCTCACCCGGTGCCCTAAGACCGTTTGGTCTGGGAGTCACCGATTAAAGGCTCGTTACATGGGCAGATTAGAAAGCCTAATAGAGCTAAGGAATAATACCACCAAAAATATATATATAAATAAATAAGGCATAAGAGTTAGAGTTAATGAATCCTTAGTCAAAATTTTACGGTCACAAGGTGCATATGACTTAGGGTAAAATAATAGACTAGATGAGAAGTACAATTTGACTCCTTATTTTGATTGATAACAAATTTTTGAATAGAGACTAAGTTTAAGAATGAAAAATTCAGTTTTTCTATAACTTATAGATTAGTTAAAACTTACAATAATATTTCAAATATTTTTCTTTCAAAATGTGTTTTCAAAATACTAACATTTTTCTCTTTCTTTACGGATTTTGTGGGTGTAATCCACTGAAAACCCTCACATGACAAAACTCGTCCTCTAGGAAAAACTTAGAGGTTTAACGACCTGTTTCACATGCTCAGTGCAATCGCTTGACCTGCGAAAGTGGTCTAATAATCCTTAGTATAGTTTAGTTGTTTTGCTCGAAGACGAGCAAAAGATAGGTATGGGGGTGTGATCGGTCGCTAAGATTGTACATTTATTATCATATTCTCATACTTATTATAAAATAAACTCTGCTTTTTCCTAATTATTGTTTAATTTATTTGCAGGCCCATTCCTAAAGGAGAGTGAAAAGAAATGAGTCCAAAAGCCCATCAAATTCTGAATTAAATCAGAATAAATTCGACATCAGGGAATCAGGGCAAATCTTGACAAATCAAAGAGGTTGAAGACTGGTTGAAATGAATCATCCTAAATCAAGCGGTTGAAGCCAAGATCAAAGGCCATTTTATCACAATTCCGGAGCTGTAACGAGAAATCCAGCTGAAGATAAAGCCAGAACGCGAAATCAGGAGGCACTATCCCCCGGCTGTGGCCACCTGGCCACAGCCAGGCCACGGAAACGCGGGAAAAACCACATTTTCGCGGTTTTGTTACTTCAGTTAGGGGAGGTTTGCTCCCCCTATCTTCTCACGCCTCTCCCCTCTGGGTTTTGGCCTATAAAAGGCAGGTTTTTCACTGTAAACAGGGACGAGCAAGCAGAGAGATAGATTTTAGGCCAGTTTTTCATTCTTTATAGTGTAGGTTTTTATTTTCTTTTTATGTAATTTTGTTCCTTTGTAAGTATAGGTTAGATTGAGATTCATGTAAGTAAGAGAGAGAGGCTTATGTTGAGAGTGACACCGATGTACCTCCTCCTTTCTTCCATCATTTCTACAAGCAATAAAAGGTAATTTTTTTTTTTAATGTTTGTCTTTACTTTTGTTTTCTTCTTCTTCTTTCTACTTTTCCTCTTTTGGTTATGATGAGCATTCAAGTGGATCTAGAAGCATCAGTATAGCCATGTTTGTGTAAGTGCCAATGATATTACTTGATGATGTTCTCCTCCTCAAGATTCTGTATCATTTCATTCTTGTTCGTCTTGATGATGTAATGCGAATGGGGACTGAGCTCGATCTTATGTTTTATGCGTTGAACGCCTCCGAAGTAAGGTAAAACATGTAAGGGTTCCAGGTAAGTCATCAATCAGAGAAGGTAAGTATTTCTTTAATCTTTTCTTTCTTTCTTTTCTTTCTTTAGTTTAGATCACCAACACCAACAACACCCAACTCTTTCATCACTCATTTCGATTTCTTTGTATATGTCTATTTTTTGTTTTTCTCTACCTTCTTAATCTACCATCTTCTTCCTAATTTAACTTTAACTCTTTTTCACTTTTCTTTTTAAGAACTAAAAGAAGAACTTTAATCATTCTTTGTAACATAAAAGAGAACTTACTAAAAATCTTCTATCGCTAGTCCCTCCTTGTGGATCACGACCCGCATAGCCACTTGCTATTGCGGTAGAATTGAGCACCTTGCACTACTATTTTAAAAGTTCTGAAATTCTGTATTTGTATGCAGGTACTGACTCAATCAATCTTGAATTCCCGAAATAGAATTTTCCCAACTTTGACTTATTAAGTTAATTATCGCATTTCTAGCAAGTCAAGAGTTCCTACTTCTATGTCTCTGATTTTCAAAAAAAAAATTCAAGACATATAAGAAGACAAGAAAAAGTATCATTTTTATTAATATTCAAACATATGAAAGTGATACAAGACGCTCTCTTATACAAATAAGATTGAGTGTTACAATAAAAGAGTACAAAGAACTCCCTCTCTCTCAGCGAAAGGTTGCACTCACTTCTCAAGATATCTACACCATTCCAAATACAAGATGTTTGGAAGAGAGCCAAAGAAAGGTTCTTCTCTTCTCCCACTGAATCATGTCACGGTTGATTGTGTTGAGACGATTGGATGCTGGTCACATCATGATGCATGATGTAAACATTGAAGAAGCTCACGGCTCACCGAGAATAATGGTGTTTCTCGAGGTCAAAATGCAGAAGAACATTCTGATTTCATCCGACCAACTGGTGTGGGCCATAATCCTTCAATTAATGGCAGATTTTGCCACCAGAAGCTGGATCTTCCTTAAACAAAATTGGCAAATGGAGGATCCGAGACCTTATAGGTAACGTCCTCTTTCCCGTGACCTGCAAGAGGATCATACCCACCACCATACCCACTGTGACCATGACAAACCCGGATCATTACTAGTGCGTCATGTCCTATAAGGCCTTGACGGATGTCATTAACCGCGCGAATCCTCCTCGCTCATGAGCAGGAGCTTTGATTCCCCGAATGCTCGCCAATCGAACAAGCTCACTGGTCGAAATATTCTCCCAAGAGCCCAGCGAAAATGTGAAAGACTGGCTGAGGCTCCCAGAACCTGCAAGAAGCAAAAAACCAAAAAGTTAAAATTCTGTTAAGGCAAAAACAGAAAATCTGAAGAGCAGACGCGATTGAAGTTATGAACTTCAGACACGGAGTTGGCCAATGCAGATCTGAACGCAATTTGGTGTCAGACCTGCGTCCAAGATAAAAGACGCGAGGTAACCCAGACGCACAGTTCGCCACACCCTCATTTGAGAAACAAAGGTTGCCACATCTATGTTCAGAGGTCTCGAAAGAGTTAAAATTCTCTTAAGTTAAGAACCTCAAATGCAGGCTTTATGTACAAAACTCGCATTTCAAGATCTAAGTACAGAGTTTGTCACACTCGCGTCAAAAGACTTGTGACTTAGAATTAAAAGGCAGCCAGGTCTCTTCATCAAGAAGCCTGGAAGACGCAACTTCCGAACACGGGTGCATCAATCAGACTTTAAGAAGAGATCAAGAGATCGAGTTTCTTCAATGGATAGGAAGACAGAAACTCAGAGGGACTGAGTGTTTCATGGCGACAACTGGTTCCTACCGGAGAAGAATTCTCTAGAAGTTGAACTTTATGCATCAAGGTGCGGCCGCAAAAAACACTTAAGGCGATGCTTTTTTTATCTTGAAATCACTTGACAGTGATAATCTTTGGAAAAGATTAAAGGAAAGCATGGAAGCTTTGAGTTCTTGATGTTCATTGGAACACATCTCCTTAAAGGGAAGATAGACAAATCAAGACGAAGACCCTCAGAGCGCATGCTCTCAAAGGGAAACAGTCTAAATAATGGATTGTTAAGGGGGATGAGGCCTATTTATAGGCAAGCCATAAGGCTTACAATTAATGGCATGAAAATCAAAGCCATCAGCCTTAACTCCCACACGAACATCAAGTCCGATAAGGTGCTGGCGCGTGGATTGCCACTTCAGGAAACATCAAATGACATAGGTCCCCAATCATCAACGCCGACCTGGCATTAAAAGATCCAATAAGATCTTTAAGATGGGCTGCATGTAACGCTAGGAAGCGGTGTCAAGCGCAGACTCAAAGGTCGTGTCCACAAGTCCGCGACCTTTCATAAACCCGAGGGATGCGTTCCTTTCATTCCTACTGAAGAGTCCACAACCGCGTCTCTTTTATCAAGAACGCAGGTTCGCGCTTCAAGGTTGCGCCCTCTCAAAGGACCAGAGTCGCGTCTCTGTGAATCAAAGCCGCGTCCTCATCAACCAGCTGAGACTCGCGCGTCATTCTTGAGGGGTTCAAAACTGCGTCTCCACTGCAGATGACATTCGCGTCTCAATCATGAACTCAGTACAGCCTGAGTTTGTGCCCTCTCAAAGGATCAGAGTCACGTCTCTGTTGAGTCAGAGCCGCATCCTTATCAACCAGCTGAGACTCGCGTGTCATTCTTGAGGAGCCCAAAACCGTGTCCCTCAAAAAGTTGCATCTCTTCAGCAAGGCTAAAGCCGCGTCTAGTCAACAAGGTAAGAGTTGCGTCTTCACTTCAAAGATCGCGTTCCTCCAAAGGTCGCGTTTCTTCAAGCGAATTAATAGATGCATCCCCACTCCGAGTGAGAACTGCGTCTCTAAAGCAACATGACCCCTGTGTCTACAAGATTTGCTTCCAGTCTTTGCTTATGCAATCAGTTCAATAGTACACTGGCACAAGTAGACGACTGTTTACCCTGGTTCAACAGTACGCCACCAACCAGCTCAGAGCACTGAGGAGGTCTGGACTGCGTATCTAGACACTCACCATGATCATCTTGTTGGCCCAAAGGCCCATCACTATAGTTTTGATGATGATTAACTCATGTAGTTATAGTACTAATGATCTTGTGTTTAATTAGTCTCAGATTTGTGATCAAGATCTTAGTAGGTGTTTAGCTTCAACAAAAGATTTAAAGTTAAGTTTTGGAGCTAACACGGTTTAATTCAAGAGCCTATACATCAAGACCACATCAAGTACTCAAGAGGAGTCTAGCTCTTTGGATCGTGTTTGAACCAAGTCAAGGAGTAGAAGACTTCAAGTGAAGACTTCAAGAGAAGACTTGTGTCTAGATTTATTTTTGTTAAGATTTTATTTTAGATAAAATATAAAGGATAGAATAGTTGGTGGATTGCTCAAGTACATATACACACACACTCAAGATTTATTTGTGTTTCATAAAAGAGTCTTCATTTTGGAAAAATTCCGTTTTGGTTTTTGAAATTCTTATATAGATATGTTTAACCAAAAATATTTTAGATCTTAATGTCAAAAACATAGATATTTCATTATGTTTGTGTAGTGGATCATATCCATACACTCTATGCTTTAAAAATGTTTAAAATATCTTGTTTTTGTATTTGGAGAAGTTTTAAAAAAATCTATTTGAAAAAAAAATACAGATTTTGTTTTATACCAAAATTTCTAAGTAACAAAAATAGTTCAAATTATTTGTAACATGGTTTGATTTTACTCAAACATGTTTGTATATCAAAGTATATACTGAAACTATTTTTGTAGAATTTTAGAGATTTTATGGGATTTAATTTAAGTCAAAAAGTCAAGTTTTTAATCCCTATAATCCATGTTTCTGGCTTCTGCCGGTCGACGAGCCGGTTGACCGAGTTAGGAGTCGGTCGACCAAGTCGGTCGACCGACGTGCACAAACGTGCACGCCAGGTCTGGCTGGAGTGCCGGTCGACCGATCCGGTCGACCGTCCAGAGAGCTCTGCTCTCTGGAAAGCCCCGGTCGACCTGGTCGGTCGACCGGCAGAGAGCTCTGCTATCTGTTTCAGTCCACAGTCGATCGGGCCGGTCGATCGAGGCTCCAACAGTCAGATTTTTGACCGTTGGCGGTCGATCGGCTGGTCGACCGACAGCCGTCCAGGCTGAAGATTAAGCCCAACGGCTAGTTTTTGATGGCCTATTTAAAGGGGCTATCATGGGCTGTTTTTACCAAGATTTCAAGTGGGTTTTTACACCAGTTTTTTCTACTCTATTAAGAGGTTTTCTCCACTTGTTTAAGAGCCACATACTTTCATTCAAAAGGAGAGTTTATCAAGAGTTTTCAAAAGTGATTTTCTTAATTTTTTCACCACCACATTCAATCCAAGTTTTTCTCACAAACACTTGAGCTTTCCATTGATATATCCATCCATCCTATAGGAGAGTTGTTGTGAGATTGTTTTTAGGTGATCAAAGTGTTATGATCACCAAAGAATTCACTTTGCTTTGAGGAGGTGGACTTGTGTGTTCGCGGTGTTCGAGTTCCAGTGAGAGCTCATTGAAGAGGTGCGGCCTCGGCAAGCAAGTTGGCTTGCAATGTGTTATTCTTGCGGGAGCAAGAGAGGGACTAGAGAGTCCAAAGAGCTTGTAGGTGTTGCGGCACCGAGTGATCCGGTGGGATGGATTTTAGTGAAAATCCTTCATAGTGTTGAAGGCGGGGACGTAGAGTAAGTGTACTCGAACCTCGAAACAATTCTCCCGTGTTTGCGATTGCTCTCTCTATCTCTTACTTGTCTTTATATCTTGCATGCTTATATTGTCTTTATCTTTATATGCTTGATATATTGTGTGCTTAATTGTTATATGCTTGGGGTTTATTTGCTAA
Source organism: Agave tequilana (assembly GCA_038442645.1). Classification (NCBI taxonomy): domain Eukaryota; kingdom Viridiplantae; phylum Streptophyta; class Magnoliopsida; order Asparagales; family Asparagaceae; genus Agave; species Agave tequilana. The sequence goes on along the minus strand of JAVJIF010031407.1, from coordinate 4,149 downwards.
CACTTGTATTCAACCAAGAGAGCCAACGCGGCACCTCAACTCTTATTTAGAGAAATCTTAAGGAGTTAGTCCAGAGCCCTTCACAGGGAATCCGGCTACACTCTTGTGTTATACTTGGTGTATTTAGCTTAAGTTTTTTTGGTTTGCATAAATAGTTTTAATTCCGCATTAATTGACCATTAGATTAGCTAGTCTCCTATTCACCCCCCCTCTAGGTGATTACAATTAGTATCAGAGCCAAGTGCTCTTGATTTGGGTCAACCACCTTGAGTTAAAGATCCACATTTTATAGCTAATCACAATATTTGTACACACACATGGATTTCATGTCACCTCCCATCTTTGACATTCTTAACATCCAAACTTGGAAGGTTAAGATGTCCATGTACCTTAAAGGCATAGGCATTCATGTTTATCTTGCTACTATTAAAAATTCATATGTTAATAATAGCAAGTATATTGAGGCTAACTCAAAAGTCATTCATGCTTTGAAGAGTACCCTAAACAATGATTATTTATGTAGGGTTGCTAATCTTTATTCGGCTTTTGCAGTTTGGAACACCATCATCTCCCTTGACGAAAAAGAACAATATTATACGGGGAGCGACTCGGATGTTAGAAGTGAAGCTTCCAACGTATGCTATATGATCCAAGGGGATAACCCCCTTGAGGTAACTACTGAATCCGAGTTAGAAGAGGATGTTGATATGTCATATAATGAACTTGCTTCATTTTGTCAACAACTTCTAGAAAAATATGACATGCATAAAAGGATAACAAGAAAATGAAAAATAAATTTGATTGCTTGTTAAAAGAAAATGATTCCTTTAAACAAAAAGTTACATGTATTGAAAAAGAAAATGAAAGTTTGAAAAATGAGAATATTTCCTTGCTTTTTAAATTAAATGATCTTTGTGAAGGAAATACTTCATTGAAAAAAAAATTTTTTAGTGGAAAAACAAAAGGAAGTTGCTTTGAATGAAAACAACTCTTTTAAAAAAAAATTGTTGAAAAAGAAAAAGTTAATATTTCTAAAAAGAAAAAGTTTGTTGATCATGCTTTTCATGCCACAACCATTGATAAAAATGAAGTTAAATTTTTGAAAAATAAAGTAAATTGTTTGAGCTCAACTTTGAGCAAATGTGCATTTAACCATAAAAGATTGGAAACCTTGTTTTCAAAGAAACAAGCTCCACATGTCCATGCACATCACCCTCATCATGCATATGCACACTTTGCACGTCATGACCACACTCATACACATATGCATCCTAGAGTGTACAAGTGTACACATTGTGGCCGCAAAGGCCATTTAGCAAGATTTTGTTATGATAGAATTAATTCTTTAAATTTTGCTAATAAGAATGTTTGGGTTCCTTACAATGCTAACCCCCGAGGACCCAAATGAAAATGGGTACCAAAATCTCCACCTTTTGTATTTGATGTAGGTGCGGGCTCTCACAAAACGTGAGAGAGTTGGTGCCTTGATGGTGGATGCACTTGGACTTGATGGACATAAATTTGATGCACCGCTATCAAGGAGGTTTGGTGGGACAACCACCATGTTTTGGAGACTTAGAGCTTGGTTCTTATGTTTTGGTAACTATCTCTAAACTCCTTTGCTTACATGCTTTAATATATACATATATGATTTTAGCATGTTTTAGTGTTTGTTAAAATAAGTATGTGTTTGTGTTTTATGCTTCATGTGGTAAATACTTGTTAGATACAGTTTTTATCAAAACTTGTGTTTATACGTGTACAAGTAGTGAGTAACATTTGATTCATATTTGTTTGCACTTCATTGCTCATTTATACTCATTACATGCACACTTATAGCCTAGTTTTGATGATTTCCTCATTTACACTTGTTTTGCCTATTTACATGTTTACTTCATGTATATGCTATTTTTGTTCAAATCTAATAAATATACATGTATACCCTTTAGTCATTTGCCTTCATGCAATTTATTGTTGGCCAAAGGCCTTCCACCCTAGTTTTGATGATGATTAACTCATGTAATTATGTTTACTAATAATCTTGTTGTTTAAGTTTCAGATCATTAACCAAGATATTAGTTTGGTGATAGCTTCAACAAGAGGTGTTTGGAAGCTTATCATGGTGATTCCGGTGCCAAAGCTTAAAGATCATACCTTTGCACTCGGTGGATCGCGTTTGGGAGCAAGTCTTCTTGATGACTCGAAGACTTAGGTATCCTAGTTTAGACAGTGTGTTTAGATCCATTTGTAAAGATTAGAATAGTATGATATGCTCAAGTACACATACACACACATTTCATGATTGGATTTTGGTTTCATGAATAGTTTGAACAAAACAAGTTTACATGTTTTATATGTATATTAGATGTGCTCTATATACATACATGCTTATATGACTTATACAAACTTAGTTTGACGTACCTATTCATGTAGTTTTATGTTTTGGTATAAAACATATTTTTGAAATTAAAGAACAAAAACTGTGATATATTTTGTGAATGTATATTGGACCTATGTCCATATGCATCATGCTTAATAATGTTCAAATATCATGTTTGTATTTCTATAAAGTTTTAGGAAAATCAGATTTCCTATTGAAAATCAAGTTTGATAAAAATACAAATTTTGGTTTTTATAAAATTGGCAAGACACAAAAATGAATTGATATGATTGATATATGTCTTGAAAATTTTTATCACATGTTTATGTTTCAATATAAAATGTTAAAACAAGTTTTATAGAATTTTCAGAAAAAGATAAAAGATTTTATAAAATATTTTTCCCAAATTTTCTGATCTTATTTTTTTGTGCTGACAGGCTGGTCGGTCGACCGGGACGGTCGACCGCACCAAGGGACGGTCGACCGCACGGGTCGACCGACGTGCACAGACTTGTGCACGTCTGGCAGCACAGTGGTCCGGTCGACCGGACGGTCGACCGCTGCAGAGAGTTCTGCTCTCTGTTAGTTTGGGTCGACGGGCGCGGTCGACCGGTAGCTCCAACGGGTCAAAATATGACCGTTGGACGGTCGACCGGCCGGTCGACCGTTGCCTGTCAGAGCTGCCAGCTCAGCTCTAACGGCTAGTTTCTGTTTTGACCTATATAAACCCCATCTCTTTGGGATTTTGGCTAAGGTTTTCAAGGAGAAAAATTTTAGACTTTCTCTAGTGTTTAAAAGAGTTTTAAAAGAGTTTTTAAGTCAAAAAGATTTCATCTTATTTGTTTTTGGGTTTTTGGAAAATCAAAGAAAGTTAGGGTTTTGGGAGATTGTTTTGTTTTCGTTTTCTATCATTTACAAGTGATTTCCCAAGTAGATTTTCTTTGTTGCTGGTTTCCAAAAAACCTTGTTTCCACACTTGAGCTATCACCTATCCTAATCTATTAGGATCTTGTTTTTGTGGAAAAAGAAAAGAGAAAAGAAAGAAAGATTGTGTTGTGGTCTTTGTAACCACTTCTTGTAAACCCTCCTTGCTTTTGTGAATCCCTCTTTGGTAGAGGTGATCGGAGTGGTATTGGTTTGGATCCCTCTTAGGTAGAGGTGATTGTGTGGTTGTGAGCCTCTTCGGTAGAGGTGGTTGTTGGTTGGTTGTTGGCCTCGGTGGAGGTTGTTGTTGAGAGAGGAGTTTGGTACTCCTAGTGTTGTAACAAATCCTCTTCGGTAGAGGTTCCTCGGTGGGAGATAGTGGATTGGAAATCCTACACGGTGGTGTAGGCGGGGATGTAGAGTAAGGTGCTCGACCCTCGAAACATATCTTGGTCTTTGCGATTGATCCATTGTCTCTCTAACTCTCTCTCATTTATATTGTGCAAAGCATCATACTTCATTCATATCATATTTGCTTGTGTTGAGCATATTTCATCTTGTCATATTTATTTACTTGTGTTGTGCCTTGCATAATCCATATTGCTATATCCTTGGTTGCTTGGCTTGATTGTGTGTGCACATGCTTGGATTGCTTGTGTGTGTGTGCCTAACTTATACTCATCCAACAAGAGCACATAGCACCTCAACCCATTTAAAGGGGAATCAAGGGGAGTTAGTCCAGAGCCTCGCAAGGGGAATTCGGCTACACTTGTTGTATTGTATTAGTTTGTGCAACATTTGCATTAGCTTCCGTTTTTAGCGCACTTAGTTTTGCATTTAGTTTT